>JAUMHI010000218.1:0-27771 GCA_032359435.1 Enteromius unitaeniatus | reverse complement strand
AGAGGAGTCAAGGTTTAGCTGGTTTACATGGACTAGTTAGGCCCTACTGGTAGATGTCTTAACTACAACTTCTGTCTGGAAAGGGGAAAAGTTGCATTCGGGCAAAAAACAAAACAAAATAAAAGAAATAGCCAGAAAATAAATAAAAATGAGAAAATAAAATAGATTAAAATAAATAAAAAAGATAAATGAAAAAGAAAATGCTTAAAAAAATCCCAAATAAAATATATAATAAATAAATATAATATATAAAATGAATATAAAAATCGAATAAATATAATAAAATTATATCAAATAAAAAGTTATATAAAACATATGTTTTAGAAACACAAATAAAACATAAAACAACATTTAAATGGTAAAAAAGCAAATAAATACAAAATATTTTGTATTGTTTATGAAAATAAAATTATACAAAATACATAAAATTTTAAATATGAAATTAAATATAAAACAAAAACTAAAATAGTGTACGCCGCAACTAAAACTATAAGTATTTATTTCAAGACATTTTTCAAGTTTTCCAAAATATGCACTGCTCTCTCCAACATTTAAATATCCAGTTTAAAATCAGCACAAGCCGCTGGTGCTAATTTGAAAGCATAAGCACTTTTCCCTTAAGTCTGTACGGTACAGTATTATATTTTTACTAGCTATGGCTATATGTGTAACCGGACTTGAATGTCCTAACTGCTTAGTTTAAGATCAGGCAAATTAATAAAGATGTTATCACCAGCTTGCAACAGAATCTCTGAATGCGTTATCCCCTCGGCTAATGACTGACTTAGCACTTTGACGTGGCTGGGATGCTAATGATGGAGCAATTACGGTGACAGAGCTGCTTTTGTGAGATGGAACTCGCCTGACACTTTATTAACAAAGATCTTCATTCACAGCTTATTAGCTGAGCTCTCTGAGAGGAATATATTACTGACCTTTGTCAAACTAAATCTACCTGTCTCATGCATCTGCCGTGATGATGGAGAGAGAGGAAACAGAGAGGTGCAAGCTGCTCTCAGTGCGGCTAAATGCTTGCTTACTACAGTCAGAAATTGAGTCTGTAATTTGTGGCATTCTGGCATTTGCTTCAGGAGGGTTTGAGTGTGGTTATGAATACCATGCATACTTTCCTTCTAAATGATGGACTGCTACCTCTGCAATTCAGGATATTCAGAGGAGTGTGGATTTGTTGACTCACGGTATTGTGGATCTGTTTTCGGGGAGGTCAAGCAGGACGGGAGGTTCGGCGGTTTGAGAGGGGTCATCTGGCTGCGTCGTGTGCGATACGGACTCTCGAACACCTGACAAAACACAAGGCTAAAGTTGAACTTGTGCAAAAGCATAAAAACGGCACATTTCTGAGGAACACACGCTAAGTGTGTGCTTTAACTTTTGACAAACACTCAAATAATAACTCAAGAGTAGAGATAACAGCCAGTCTCATTAAATGAGTTTTGCAAAACTACTATTGCCACATAAGACAGAGAAAATGTAGTTTAACAAGCTTTAAATCAAATACTATTTATTTTCAGTAGTATGCTATTTCTTTAAATTTTAACCTGTTTGGGGCACCTTTTAATAACTCAGAAACATATAAAGTAGACATATTTTGTGTGTGGATGATATAATCATATGATTAACTGATTATAAACAAACAAAAAATGCAATGAACATTCTTCATCAAAAAAATTGACAGTATGTGACTAATGTTTGGGATTCCATTAAATGACTGGAGGTAAATTAAATCATTAAACATAATAATTTGGTAACACTTTACAATAAGGTTCCATTTGTTTACATTTGTAACATGAATTTAAAAAAGCAATACTTTGTTAGAGTATTTATTAATCTTATATTAATCTATAAAATGCTACTGTTCAGTATTAGTACAGCTCAGGTTCATTATAACATTAATAGGTACACTTTTGATTTTAATAATGTATTAGTAACTGTTGGAATAAAATGATTTTTAGGATTTTTCATAGTAATGTTACCGTTATTGTACAGTGACAAGTGTTCAGAAGCATGTAACACACTTTTATTGTGGTAAAATAGATGGGTAAAGAAAAATAATAAATAATAAATAAATAAACAAGAAAATAACAATATTAATTATGAAATTAGGACTGCCTAATTTTAAATTATTAACATGATACAGAATTAATTATTTTGTCTGTATACCCTAGGGATTAAAGTTTAGGTTAGCATAGTCTATGGAATAACTTCTAAGTAAAGTAAAAGTAAATGAAAAAATAAAAAAATAAAATAAAATGTATTCATAAGCTGTCAATGTTAATTTGAAAATGCTTATATATCTTTCATAAAATATTTTATATGACAATATTTTTGCATAACTAAAGCAGAAAATACAATAAAAAGGTTCATTTCGAAACTATTACTTTTTTCTTAGTTCTCAGTTGTGTTTTTTTTATTTATTAACTTGTTATCAGACATTTCTAAAAAGTAGACACAGATGAGACTCTTAACTGCTGATCTAAAGTAAGAGAATTGAGTGTGGATAGCATGGCTGAGATAATTTGGTCTTTGGAGACCATTTAGTTCAGTTCATATTGAAATACCAGAGCACAACTTGAGGCATTATTGAGATGAAACATACAAGAAGACACCTGAGAATATTGCAGTCTTTTTCTCAGGAGAACCATCGTAGAAGCAAAGGAACATATTAAAAGAATTTGAATGGGAAATAAGTCAACCATGAAATACTATTATTAAAATAAAGTCAGTGAAGTCAATCTCAGCAGGACACAAGGGTTAATTAATTGGACAAAAAACATTTTACATCATTAAACATTATAATAAACATTAAACTGCAGAAAAGCAGTATATTAAACACTTGGCCTGCATCACCTACTACTCTGAGTTCCAGTATTTGCTTGTCTCTGAGCCCATCTTGATCCTTCCTTCCCTTTCTATGACTCTCTCTATCTCTTTGCTTCCCACCATGTGTGTTTGTAGCGCCGTTCGGCATTCTGCATGTTGATTAGAAGGGTCCAAATCTTGGTGACGACCAATTAATCTCTGTGCTCCTAGCCTGGCTCAACACTGCCATGTAATTAAAACAATAGTGCCCCTATACAAACCAAATCACTTCTGCTCTCTATGCCTTGTGTTTGGGGCCTGTTATTTGCCTGGTGGGATCACAAAAAAGGTCAGTATGCAGAGGGGGCATGTGGTACCAATCACTGCAAATTACAATGAGCACTTCAGCTAAAAACAGGGTAGTGTGAGTGGGAAGGGATGGTGAACCACTTTGAGATGCCAGTCAGAATGATATGAATGCACTCTTTCCATAACAACTCATGGTTACAATTTATTGTATGATTACTTACTTGATGATGTTGATTTCATCCATAATTTATTGTTATTATAGTAGTAATAGCATGTAAAAAGTCTTACACTAAAACACAAACTAAATAACTGATACAATTTTAAATGACTAATAGATAAATAACTACAGTAGAGAGTTTTTAAATGAGAATGGAAAATAAAAAAAATAAAACTCACATTTTTTATGAAATCTATATTAGTATATCATATAATATATATATAACAATGTAACTATATAAATGAAATATACAAAAGACAAAATTATATATATATATATATATATAAATGAAAAAAATGTAAAAGAAAAATTACTACAATAAAAAAATTAATCAAATGAAAAGGAAAAATATCAAATAAAATTTATATTATGATTTCAATGATACTAAAATAACATGATGCTTTAAGAGATGAAAATAATAATAATATAATGTCTGAATATTATCAATGTAGTATTGATTGTATTTGAATTTAATATTGTATATTATTTCATTCATTAAATACAATATAATAAATAAAATGGATCTAATAAATACATTAAAATAATCAAATATAATATAATGGCATATAAAATAATACATATATTACAATAATACAATATAATAAAAATGTAAACATTTTTTGTTTAATTTTGCACTCATTTTAGTAAACTAATTAATAATTGCGGCACCTTCTTGTTCTTTTTTTTAACATGGCAATAAAATGATGCAGACAGTGCAAGTAACGGCTTTTCGGCAGCCTCAACTCATTCTTAGTGTCATCCTTGTGTGTTTACTGTTGACAGATTACAGCATCTCTTTCTCTGTCTTGCAGAGAGACTGCGCCTTCGAGTTGTCGTTACTTGTCACTTTTCGCTTCTCCAACAATGCCAAGGCATCTGAGACTCAAACAGTGATAGCAGGGTGTCCGTGTTTGATTGAAGATCTCAGCTAACGCAGCCTGCCAGTCTGCCACATCACCTGTTACAAGCTAACTGATGGAGACGAAGGAGTAAAGGATAAAGGAAGCTGTGACCAAGGAGTGGACATACCATAAAGCTGCCAGACGCGAATTTTGTCTTCGTATGGGAGGTTGTACTTGAGCGGGTCGCCCACTGGCCCCTGGTAGTAAGGGCGCATGATGGACTCAATGGCAGAGGTGTGTGCGAGCCCTATGGCATGGCCAAACTCATGCACCGCCACTGCGAAAAGGTCCATTCCATGGGAATCTGAGGAGAAAAGACGAAAAAAGTACTTCCTTTGCAAGCAGAGGAGGACATTTTGGTTTAGATAAGCGGTTTTCAACCTGAGGGCCGCAGAAAAACCAGATACCAAGCAGGTGAAAAATAAGATTTGCGAAAATGTTCAGAGAATAAGTGTAAAATAAAATAAAATATGTAAATAAATATCAAACAATACAATAAATGAATAATGCATTTCTAAAGACCACCTCTACGTTAAACAGAAAGAAATAGTGAAAAATATATAACATAAAATACTTTTAAAAAATACATATATATAAAATAATTGTAATTATTTAATATTATTCAATAAAATGATTTCATAAAATTGCCTCTGACAAATATAAGCACATTTTAAGGCATTATTAAGAAACTCGCAAGGAGAACAATCTGAGAAAACCTTGCTCTCCATATAATCTAAGTGAAAGAACTGAAACTGAAAACAGTTTTCTTGTGTGATATTTCTTTCATTTTAAACATCGAACAGCTTGTTTCATAAGGATGAAGACATCCAGTGCAATTATGTCCTGGAAATCTCAGTGATTAAACTGGGAATAGATCAGGATGTCCACCCACATTGTCATTTTCAACACAATGAGCTGGTGATTGACAGGGAGGACTGCGCCATTAAATGTTACTCACCTTTTTCATTATCTCGCTTTAGTACACAGAAAGATCCGTGCGATGCAGCCAGCCATAAAAACATTCACAGTTTTCTGTTAAATGGCCCCTAGAGATGGCAACAAAAACCCAGCCAGAGCCAGGAAAGTGTCTTTGGATTTGGTGGAATAGAGAGAGAGAGACAAACTGACAGGAAGCGATCTAAAGACAGACAGAATAGGAGCTTGAGCTCTACAAACTGGTAATGCCAAAAAGCGTGACAGTTGCCTTACGCTGCAGGTCTGTAAAAGCAGAACAGAACACATAGTCAAGCTCCTCTGAGCAAAACCCAGGATTAAATCTGTGACTTGCTCATTAAGATTACGACTCAAAAGGAGCTGTGTATCACTAACGGAGACTCGGCTCCCTCATGTGGGTACCTGCTTTTTACATTAGCATAATGCACTTCAAAGATTACGCAAAACAAAAGAGGCCGGGATCTGACAGATATTCATTTGATGAGGAAAGTCACTCGAGTTTTCAGCAGCACAATGCAGTCTCAAATGGTCTCTTTTATAGGAGCAGTAGAAATGAAAATTAACATTTTGTCTAGACTTACCCGCATGTCATTTCAATCACAAAATGATTCTTCTGTGTGAAATACTTCAGCCCCACCCAAAATTTTTACATTTGCTTAAAGGGTTAGTTCACCCCAAAATGAAAATTCTGTCATTAATTACCCACTCTCATGTTGTTCCAAATCACCCTTGACTTTTGTTCATCTTTGGAACCAAAATGAAGATATTTTTGATGAAATCAGAGAGCTACTGTATCTGACCCACAGACAGCAACACAACTGAAATGATCCAGAAGAAGATCCAGCAGGAAGAATGGTTCAGTAAATGTTATTTTTGTTTTTTTACACACACAAAAAAGTATTCTCGTAGCCACTGAGGTCAAAGGGACTGTTTCACCGATGTACTTACTATGTTTTTGGACCTGGTATAATTTCAGTTGTATTGCTGTCTGTGGACGGGTAGATAGCTCTCCGATTTCATAGAAAATATCTTAATTTGTGTCCCAAAGATGAACGGCCTTATGGGTTTAGAACGACACAAGGGTGGGTAATTAGTGACAGAATGTTCTACTTCTAAAACGGTTCTAAATAAATATGTTGTTGGATTTTGATGTAAGATAATAATAGGTAAAGATTGTTCAATGTTATGATTTGCGGACTTGTATTTTAAAGTTAAAATGCCTTAAAGGTGCTGTATGTAGAATTGAACTAGGCATTGCAGTCCAAATTCAAAATATTGGAGAGAGTTTTTTTCTTTTCTCAGACATAGATGCCAGATTGTTGCCACCAACAGAAACGAGAATGCATGACGATGAGTGAAATTAAATACGCTGTATTTCCTGCCAACTGGCAACCCGGAATGCCGAAAGACAATTGGGTAAACTGGAAGTGGGCGGGTAGCACAAAGCAAAAAAGAGACAGATATTCCATCCTGGAATGCACATTTTTAAAGGAGAATAACTGACTGTAGCATTGTTTTTCAGATAAACAAATATGTTAACATGTTTCTTAAACATATTATGGTAGTTTTAGGTTTTAGTAGAGTCAAAAACCTTCAGCACCTATAATGACAGATTTATTTCTTATAAACTTGTTTTTTTTTCAGCTGTTTGGGCTCACTGCAGATAATCTATTAGGGAGCAAGTGATAATGCTAAATTTCACCAAGTATACATCTTGGTTGGCCTGTGGATGACACATTTTTATTTTTGGGTGAACCATTCTTTAAAAATGAAGTTAAGAAGGATGAGCAATAAATGTCAGACATTTTATTTTTGGCTGCACTGTCCCTTTAAGCCAACACACATTTACAGAAATACTCATGACTGATGAGTTTCACCCGGTGTCTGGTTAGCAACTGCTGTATCTGATTGCTAGAGGCTGATTTGTTTAGCACAAGCTAACGATTCATCCAGATGAACTTTGCACAGATCGCGGTCCAAAGGAGGAGACGTGGAGGATGACAGATGGATGTGAAGCAATCTGATTAAGACCTTACGCACTGGAAACATCTGGTACATGGCAGCCTAGAGCAACAAGCTGAAGGTGCCTGTCGAAGATGACTGAAATAAATGAGTGTAAACTATTTTAAGGCAGAAATTTAGCTTGTGTGTGTTAACAGTTTGGCCCTGGATTTCAGAAACCCGTCTGGGTGAAGGTTATGGTATTAAACTTCCTTCTGTTCAGTAAACAAATACATGTGTTCAAGATTATCAGATCAGAATGGCTTTAATGGAATAGTTCACCCAAAAACGGAAAATCTGTCATCAACTGCTCATCCTTATGTCATTCTAAACCTACACAAGATTTTCTCGTTTTGTATTGGTTGCTGTTTTTGCAATACATTACGGTGGCTTTTAAGTTTCAAAAAGATGCAAAAGCACAATAAATGTATATCACAGACATTAATATTTCAAATCTACCAAATAAATATGACAGCTTTATATCAGAAACCATTACTCTTACTTCTTAGTTATGAATCACTGAGACTGAATCATTCCTTTGAGTGAGGTCTTTTTAATGAAGTCTGAATGATTCATGGATGAATTCAGTTTTGGAGATCTAATAACTTCCAACATCTTTTCGAAGATTTGTGATATCATTTGTTTGAGAACTGTTCGGATTCTGAAGTTAAAGCGTGGTGAATATGTTTGAAATGAAGAGTTAAAGGGGTCATATGATGTTGCTAAAAAGAACATTAATTTGTGTGTTTGGTGTAATGCCACGTGTTTATGTGTTTAAGGTTCAAAAAACACATTATTTTACTGTACATTTTTGTTTCTCCTCTAAGCCCCGCCTCCTGAAACGGGTTGATTTGTACAAAGCTCATCATTCTAAAACATGCCCTGATTGGCCAGTTATCCAGTGCACTGTGATTGGCCGAAAATGTTACGTCCCTTACCATAACGTGATGTTGCATCCCGGCGTTATGACACCAAAACAATAAAACACATAACTTTTGTTTTATCCAGTGCAGACATAATTACTGATTATGATTTAGACACCATGTCAGCATTTGCAATCAGAGTAATGACAAACAACAGGCACTCCACTTCACTGATCAAAACTCGCTTTGAATAGTACTGTAAGTAGCAAGTTCTTTTATTAGGAATATGTAACTTACTTAAAGGTTGTGAGTCAGAAGCGCCAGACTCTCCTTACAAGTTTAGAATTCACTTTATAATCTCTGTACACAACAAAAATAGGCTACTCTCATACTTTTATAATATATTATTGTGCTTCTGTGCATTGAAAATGCATGTATAAGAATAGCACAACATGAGGGTATAACATAAGAAGGAAGGGTGAGTAAGCAACAAACGTAATGTATTTTCCTTTTTGATAGAACTAATCCTTTAAAGTCATTAAAGCATGGGCAGGAAGTTCTCAAGGTAAAAAGCGCTTTCTCTCTCTCTTTTGCAGTGAGTTTGCAGAAAGGAAATCAACAATAGTCACGGCTAATGACTGGCTGCTCGCTAAAATGGATGATAATCGACCAGGGTACACACAAAAAACGTGGACACACACATAAACATTAAATACAATAGCGAATCACAGACTTGGGCCAAATTGCGAAAAGTTTATCAAAAACCACCTGCTTAATGAGCCTTTTGTTTTGGCCACAACAATCATTCTGCATTAGTGAGCAGCCAATGAAGGCATAATTAATAAAAGCAATCTGCCTGCTGTCATAACAACAGAGACACTCCTGTGATTCCACTTGCATGACCCATGGGAAAACGGGACGCCTCCGCTGCAGTGCAACAAGTACGCACAATCTCAAACGGAGCAGTTTGGATTCTGTCTAATCTCCATTAAGAGTTAATTATACTCTACACACAACAGAACTTCCTCTTTCCTGTTTCTTTCCGCTGTTCCCTCAAAGAGAACGTTCTTGTTACGTCAAAAACAATAAGCTGGAGGGAGAGAGAAACAGGGGAAGGGAAGCACGTTTGCATGATAAAGCTTGTCTTTTTTATGGAGTTCAGTCATTAAAATGTACTGTATATACTTGATAAATAAGGATCTGCATCTTAACAATAATTCAGAATCTTTTTGTTACCTAATGTGATAATTAGGTGTTTTTAAAAGAAATAAGACTGATAGTCAATAATAAAACTTAAAGTTTTTACCTGTTGTCTATAGATGTGTGTGGAAGTTATGTTGTAGACAAAATGTAACAAATGATTTCTATTTCAAATAAATGCTTTTCTTAAAAAAAAAAAAATCATCACACTTTCCACAAAAGTATTAAGTAGAAGAATTGTTTTAAACATAGTAAAATTAAATAACTAAATGATCATTTTTGAAAGATTTATGAAAAATCAGGATTTCTGAAGATGTGTATTACACATGTATTATTTTTGTATTATATGTTACATTTTCAAATCCTATATTGTTTACACTCCATACCCCATAAAGACAATGCAAAAATCTGAATTTGGTCTCTAATCAGATTTTTACATTCTTGTTATGAGTATAAAGTATGTTGATTGATACAAAAACTAATTAATTAATTAATTAGAATAAATAATTAAATACAAACTAAACTAAAACAAAATAAAATAAATAATTTCAGCATAGGGCTACAATGTGTGGGGTCTGAGGTCTGATATATAGGCGATAGTGGGGCACAACTTAACACTTTTTTACTTTCCACCTGAAGAGGTTCAGAGTAAACTTTCAACAGCTTAAGATTATCTAATGAAAAATAACCTTACAAGACAAAAATATATTTTTTTTTCAAATACAATAATGGCCTTTTTTAGAGTGAAACAAACTAGCAGATTTGAAGAAATGAATACAAAAACCTAAAAATAAAACCTGATTTGAAGAAATGAATACTAAAAACTGAGATGGAAAATGTACTTTTACTATGGTAAAATAAATGTTCAGCGGTAACTTTTAAAGATTTTTAAGTTTTGTGGTACTTTTTGTTCTTTTTTTTATATAGCAACTAGTAAATATCATTATGTGTGGAAATATTTAAACCACATGTGTTAAAACTGATCCTGGGTGCCCTAAGTAGTCCAAAAAAAGAGGATAGTCTTGCTGGATAGTCTTAGAGGGCAGATGGAAAGCCAAAAATAACACAGTAAATTAGAATTTTTTTTGGCTGAAACCTTGGACTTGCTACAACGGGCCATAATGAATAATGGTTGGTGATGACGAGTTAGGAATAATTGATGACCATATGGGAGGTGCAGGTGCAGGTGGTCATTATACGGACAGCTAATGAAGTGAAAACATGGAAATGACTGCGTTACGGTGAAGGGTCAGCTGATCACACACAAAGAGGTGGAGGGCTTGTCTTCAGCATGACTGAGAGACAGAAGAGGGGGTCCGGCACTCAGCTGTGTATGTCGAGACAGTATAAGTGGTTGGCCAAAGGCTTGTGGTTTTTAAGAAGGACTTTTCCCTCCCCATTTCTCTCTCCCTCGTTTTTCTCTCTCTCTTTATTCAATCCTTCATATTATATCTGCACCTGCCAAAAGATGGAGCAAACAGCTGCTCCATTGATAGGGGGGCCTAATTGGGGCAGACTCTACGGCTGTCCATGAGCATATGGCCCACAGTCACAAGAGAGCAGAGTAGGGATGCAAAGGGTCGTATGAACCGATTCCATCAGGGTTCACTGACTGGGCAGGATGTTGTAAAAAGGAACCCCACCTGCAACAATGCTAATTATCAGCCTTGTGGTTAGCACAGCCTCTCGGCAAACATGTGCACCTTTGGCTTCCAAAGAGGTGCATCTTGGAGATGGTCGAGTCAGGTCATGGCTCAAGAGAGGGAAGAATTTGATAGGCAATAGCATCTCTTTCAGACAGGCCCTGTAACTGGGGCGCCAGATCCTGTTTTGGATTACCGCACACAAAATGTCTCTATTACCTGACAACAAAAGATGTCACAAGGAATCACACGTCTTTGTGACTGTCCGAGACAGTAAAAAAAAAGGGCCAGAGGAGTGGACAGCACACTTTTTAGACTCTTAGTCAATAAAAATTATTTTTATTTAATTATTTATTAATAAAATTATTTATCAACGGTTATAAATAGTAACTTTTAAGCACAAAAACCATACAGTATTTAAGTGAAAAAAGTGAAAGTGAAAAGAGATATATATATATATGTTTTAATACTTGTCCTTCGTTTTGCAAAAGGGATCAGTAAGTTTTTTTTAATTATTACTTTTATTCCACCAGGACACATTTATTTAATCAAAAAGCCTTTTACATTGTTGCAAAACATTTCTATTTCAAATAAATGCTGTTCTTTTAACTTTTTGTTAAGCAGCACAACTATTTTCAACTTGATAATAATAAGAGAAATTATAAGAGCACCAAATCAGCATATTAGCATTCTCAAGGATCATGTGACTAATACAGGAGTAATAGCTACAGAAAATTCGGGTTTGCCATAAAGGAGTAAACGTGACCCTGGAGCATGCAACATTCATAAGTAGCACAGGTAGAGCAATAGCCACAGAACTGGTAATGGTCAAAATGATTGATTTTTCTTTTATGCCAAAAATCATTATAATATTAGGTAAAGGTCATGTTCCATTAAGATATTATTTTGTACATTTTCTACCGTAAATATATTAAAATTACATTTTTGCTCAGTAATATTCTTTGCTAGGAACTTCATTTGGACAGATTAAATGGCGATGTTCTAAATATATAGAATTTTTTGCACCCTCAGATTCCAGATTTTCAATTGTCCTAATTGTCCTACCCTAAAAAACCATACATCAATGGAAAGCTTATTAAGTCATATTTCAGACGATGTTCAAAACATTTTAAACAATTAAAAAAAAAAGTTAGAAAATTTTCATATATAGGTTCTAGCATCTAAACTCTTCATTTCATTTAATGATTATAGTGACCAAAATGATCACAGTAATAATTTTAAAATGCTTTTAAAAGTACTGACACGTAAAAAATTATAATTGATTAATAAATCATTATATGAATTTTATCGGCACCATAAATAATTCTAGAAATCTTATCCTAATTGTGTTAAATCCACATAAGCTTCCACATCAGCCGGTCCAAATTTCTGTATTTTGGCCAGACAAGTACTGCACATAGGCTGAATATAAATTAAATTCTCTGTAAATCCATTCTCTGACACTAGGTGGCGCTTATGGAACAGCTGTTTACCGTAATCTCCGTGGACAAAGCATTGCAATCGCTACACACTACTTTATTAGATATTACATGGAGCAAAGATGAAAACCATTTAATCTTTTCTGAAGACAATCAGAACATTCAGTGGTACAATAATATAGTTAATTCATTTGTGCAATTCCTGTAGCACTCTAATAATATGTATTAAAAACATCATAATACTAACAATGGGGAATTTTATCATGATTTATCGTCAAACTGGTCATCTTTTTATCCCTATTCCCAATAATGCTGTCTTTACATCATTTTTGATTAACTAAATGCAGCCTTGGTGATCATAAGAGGCTTATTTCAAAAACAGTATTAAAAACAGTAACATGTTCATCAGCTTTTTGGCGAAAAAAAAAAAAAGATACAGAGCTTCTGGGATGAACACAGCGAACATTTAACACTTATTCATACATCTTAAGTTGTCTTACCTGGCGATCTGAAGGTCCAGGCTTCATCATCATCAAAGTGCGTGTCGCCCGCTGTGAATCGTTCTCCGGGAAAGAAAGCGTGGGCTACTGTGCCACCGGGTCCATCGAATGGGTATCCGTCATTATGATCTGCTTTGGTGAAATCAATTTGAATGTCTGCCTCATTCCCCGCCACCTCGTGAAAGTTGAGAGGAGCAATGTCACTCCACACCTTCAGGGCATAGTACATAAGCGCCCGCACCATGTCCCGGCCCAGCAAAGCTGACTCCTTTGGAAACGTCCTTACCCTGTGAGAGAAATTAGTTCATGTTTGAAACAGTGGCTTAAAATAGACAGGAATCCCTTTGTAAGACCACCACAGTGCTAGAAGATAAATTCAACAGCGCTTTGAACGCATAAATAGGACAAGACATGCAGCAGGCTGTCAAAAACGCTTCTGAAAGCCCCTCTCGTGGAGTTACTTCCATGGTAATGCATTTAGGAGTTGCAAACATCTTCTTCCTCTCTTTTCTCTCTCACTCAAGGTAATAAGGAAACAAGTAATGGTGATTTGGAGGTCCAGTACACCCCACAATAATGGTAATCACTTCCTCCAAGGGCAATTTGAGCCCTCTTTCAGAGGGTACAGAGAAAGATCGATGAGAAATTAATTTCAGAGTGCAGACTCTGTAAGTGCCCACTAAAAAGTGTGCCCTCTGCACAAAATACACTTATCCTTTCTTGGTTCAGGCATTCCATTACATTTGCAGAACGTTGACTCTCCCAATGGAGTTATTAGGGCTCTTTGGGTGGCGGTAACGCTTTCGCACCGATTGCTCAAGGTCAGCATTGATTCAGTCAAGTCTTACATGGAAATACAAGTGATAACGGCTGAGTTTACAGTGGGTTGGATCAAAAGGAAAGGTTGGAGATGCACAGTAGTGCCGTGCCAAGGTCAGTGCTGCCCTTGGCTGCATTTACAATGAGCTATGTGACCTCTTTGTGCGCTAACATTCTCTCTGTGATGTGCTACACAGTTCAGACATTAATTCATCTCACCCCACTGCTCTTCTGCTTGACTTGTGCCAGATATGCAGTAAACATCCTAAGTATTTCTTGCACAGCAAAGAATACAAATCTAAAGTTTGAAAGCTACAAATCGGAGCTTACATTCATGGTGAAGTCTAGCCTAAGATAATCATATTTTAGATCAAATGTAGGAAATATATATTTTTTGGCAAACAAAATAATTTGGAGAAAACAAAAAATAAAATAAAGAAAAGACATGAAAAGAACAATTATATAATATAATATAATATCATTGTATTTAATATAAATTAATAATATTATTATTATTTTTAAAGTGATTTAATATACATATGGTAATTTAAAGTAATTATTTTTAAAGTAATTTAATATACATATATACAATACACATGAGGTGTATTGTATATATGTATATTATGTGGGGTAATTGTATGTATATATATGTATATTATTGTGGGGTAATTGTATAATTACTATAAATAATTAGAACAATTATATAATAATTACATAGAAAAAGAGACATATATAAAAGTAAAAAAATAAATAAAAGTTACTTATTATACTTATTCATTATTTAGTTATATAAATAATACATAAACATAATTTAGTAAGTAATAAATCACAATTTTGAAACACATTATTTTCTTACGTATTTGTAAGTGTCAGAAAGAAAATACATATGCCTATAATTTTGTTGGGAGAAATATATGCATGTCTTTTTTGTTTTGTTTTTATAGGTAAATACATTTAGCATAGTAGACTTTTCTGGGGTTCCTGCATTTTATTCCCAATTGGTTCATAAGTGCTTTTTCTTGTCTTATGCAATCCATATTGTTTCCTTGAAATTTCCTGCTAGAACAGGTTTACATGCAATAAGTTCAGTCTGTCCTAGCCAAAGTACGAAGACCCTAATATGAGGTCACATGAAAATGTAGGGAGCTATGGAAGGAGGTATAAATTTCTAGTTCAATTTTCCATCCGTTTTCGCTATAATGTGCCCTTGGCAAGGTTTCAATAGACGGCCGGCATAAATTGGAGAATAATCGAGGCTGTTTTTTTTCATGTCGTCTGGTTATTATACAGGTACTCGCAGTGGCGGCTAACCTGAAAGCCAGATGAAGTGCCTCTAGGAAGATTGGCCATCCCAGCGGCATGTAAACGGCCAAATGTTGAAGTTTAATTTTCAGTCACAATCTCTTTTCTTTGTCTCCATGTGATACCAGACTGATTAGACAGACAAGAGGGGAAAGGGATGAAAAGAGAGAAAATGACAAATAGAAATCAGGGAGAACAAGTTCAAAAGAACTCATTTCCTCTCTTCTGTGGTAATTCTCACAGCGTGTCTGACCCCTGCAGATCAGTGGTCCAGACAGGACATTTACTGTATGGTGTTAATCACACATCAGATCAGTCCTCCACGCTCACAACTAGGCACTGAGAGTGACACACAGTCACTCGAATTAGTCTCTGTAAAATTATGTAACATGTGAAATGTTTTTTGTTATTTACTGAATATTTTTTTATCTATTTTTAAACTATCAATGTCCAATTTATGACTAAATCGTTCCTTTAATTAACTTTTTTTTAATCCTGAATCAACAGATATGGTTCTTAAATTCACTGATTTATAACGGTTATCAGGTTTGGTTGCCAGATATGGACATGCATATGTCTTGAAAGTGTTTGTCTGATGATTTGCAAAGTATACATATTTGCCTACATATAGAAAGAGTAAAAATATATATTTTTAATTTAACCTTCCTTCAGCATGCATTTGCAAATATGTTTAAATATAAATATGTAACAAAATATATTCATTCAAAAAACAAACAAATAAAATATAATTTTGATATGGAATAAAAAGAAAAAATATATAACTATAAAACATTTCCATATTTTGTACCCAAAAAATAAGATCTTTTGTTTCAGATTATATATATATATATATATATCATTTTATTAAAACGGCAAAAGCAGTCAAATTACAAACAAACAAAAAAAAACTTTATTTAACTTATCATTTAACTTAAAACTTTAGAAAAGTGGAAAAAGTTGAAACCAGAAGAAGGCTTTAAAATATTATAAAATATTAAAAATCATTCATACATGTGAAAATGGGCTGGCTCAGTGAAAGATATAAAAAACTACGTAATGGCCATCTGCTGTGAAAAAGTGTGACGTGCCAGAGCAAAATATTTCAAGCAACCCAAACAAAAAACATTTTTTATTCAGCAAATATGTTGTACAGCAGTGTTTAATTGAAAAAGAATCTCTCCTTTTGTTTTTCCCTGAAAAAAGTAAGTCAGGCACTTTCAGGTGAACTATCCCTAAAGAGCCCCTCAGCCTATTCCGTGATATGGTTTTTAGTTACTCTCTCCAATCAAACAGGCACGCACCACGAGGGATGAAAAGAAATCCAACCCTGATAGATTATCGTCATTCAAGTCCTTTGGACATGGATTGGATTATCTGGCTAAACTACAGCATGAAGATTTACAACCTCTGCCCTCACTGTGTGGAGGCATCTGGGCTAGATGCTCACGTGAACACACATGCCCATGATACCAAAATCACACAACAGCTCCTTCACACACTCATTGGGTATCGCCCCAAAGCGTATTTGAGCCATTGTGAGAAATGTTCCCATTTTTAGCCGGCACGGAAAGGATTAGGAGCGTCAAGGGGTTTGATCGACAGAAATGTGATGGGAGTAATGGAGGGTGGTGAGGAAAGAGATGCTTATCATGAAGCCGTTTCACTCTGCTCCCTACTAATCAGCCTGGGAAATCAACCCCAAAGACACACAACGCGAATCTGGGGGGAAATACATATTGTCTTCAAAGCAATCACTCCTAATCTATTTGGGTAATTAATGAGAGTGTTAACGAGCAGGCGCTGGCCCTGGAGAATGGTGAGGGTCTAATGTGGAGTGATAGAGTCATGATGAGAGGCCATCTCTGTCTGTGACTGATGGTCAATGCGCTCTGAATACATATGTAGACAGCTGGACCTCTGAACCTGCGCTCTTGCAGGCCGATCAATCATTTATTCATCAGAGTCCATCCAACTGTCTAGTCTAGTAAACTCCCTGAAAAATAGAAAAAGAGTAATAATTTGTCCAAAGAAACTTTTTTAAAAAAAAACCTTAGGGCATAGTTCACCCAGAAATGAAAATTCTGTCAGCTTTTACTCACCCTCATGTCACTCAAAATGACTTTTTTCTTTAGAATAAAAATGAGGTATTTTAAAGAATCTTAATATCCATACAAATTTATGGACCACGTGTACACTGTATTCCAAGTCTTTCTGAGAGGAGTAGTTAAAATTGAGTCACTATTCACTGACAATCTTTAACGTCATTGAACTGTTAACTCCAGAACCCCTGTGAATTGAACTCCACTTCATCAATCATGAATCATTCGCTCTGACTGATTCTGATTGAGCCTGTTCAGAAGAGTGATTCATGAATTGATTTGATTCTCAAGCTCAGCTTAATTATTCATTATGAAATTTTGCTTTATAGAAAAAAGGCATTAAAACATGGAGTGAGCAAAATGTTTAATAGATCTTAATAGACCTATGGATCCATTACTAATTTCCATATGTAAGTAAATTCATATTTAAGGAGGTTTAGGTATTTTCTGCGATAAAACAGTGGAAACAATTACTTCCCTTAAGAATCTTGATGTGTATAAAAACATGTCAGCCTATGCTGATAAAAGCTCGTAATTTTATACTGTCGGTACTTTTTGCTCTCTTATCGATTCTTCTCTTGCTCAAGCCTTTTTTAAAAGATCTCTCCTCACATAAACCTCTATGATGGCGCAGTGCAATAATTACTTAGAACCCATCATTATCTTTCTCCCTTCTTGTCCGTCTGTCTTATTCAATACACCCCTTTTCAATTGTCTTGGACAGGCTTTTTATCGCAGCACCTAAAACAAGCCATTACAGGCTTTATTACAGCGACCGGCCTCTCAGCTGGTGTACTGGCACACATCTGTCGCTACAACTGAACCAGGGTGCAAAGCTCCTGACATGAATTGTACAAGAACTGATGGAGTTCTCCCAGCTCAGTTATAAGAGTCATTTCACCCCAGCCAGCGCTGGGCGGCTCTGCAGAGGTCACACGCCGAGGTCTGCCCAAACTCATCAACACTGAAAAGGCAGGTTCAAGCTAAAATTAAGGTCAGACAAAAATAATCCAAAAGCTGAGAGCGACACAGAGAAGAATGTGAGGAAGCATAGATATCGGTTATAAAATGAATGTACATTCAAATGTATTTGACTTCAACATTTAAAAAATAGGCTTACATATGCTGCTGCTGCTCAAACAGCGAAAGTGCTAAGAACTGCAATATTTACAACTGTCAGTAGGTCAAAAATTAGATTATAAATGCTAAGATAAATATTAAAACCAACTTCAACCTCCGTCTGTATCTCTAAGCACTCAGTATATGATATGCATTATGAGTCACACAAATCACACGCAATTATCTTCAAAGGCCAGATTGATAGTGTTGTGTAATATATCACTTTCATTCGCTAAAACATTGAAATATACCCGGAGTGATATTTAAAATAGTTATGTATATTATTATTCGTGCATATATAAAAAAAGACATCATTGCTACATTTTGTCGAAATTTTAGGGGATGCCATGTTTCCTGTGTAGTCTTAAAGCAATTGCCGCTGGTTAAACTCTCGAATGACCCTGCTGAGTCAGAAAGCCAAACGTCTATTAAGCTGCATGTCTGTGAGGTCAGATGTCTCTAGCAATTTATTCCCGACCATCTGGATGTATGTGTTGAAGATGTTCACAAGTCATCTGAATGGATTTATCAGCTCTAGGATGATGGGAATGTCTCTGCATTTAATAGTTCGCTCAAAACAGTTTCTCAGCTTTGCAATTTTGTAAGATTTCTTTCATTTAGCGTAACGTAAAAGCAGTTTAGCTGCTATTTTAAAATGCAGAATTTACATTCATTTAAATATATGCATTTAGTGGATGCTTTTAATCAAAGTGACTTACGTTGCTTTTATTGTGTATATACATTTGAAATTGAATGAAAGCATGAGGCATGCTTTACTGTTTAATTATTATTAAACAACGTTCTTTTCCTGAGGTGCTTACACTTAAAATGAGCCGCGTCTCCACTTTCCGCCATTTTTCTAATTTGACGCCTCCTCTCCCAGAGCCTTATGGGATAGGAAAGTGTCCATGGTATGCCTACTATAGAATTCAGGCGGAATTGAGCTGTGTTCCAATCGACATGGTCCCTACACAGTGTATAGTTCACTTCTGAACATTCATTCGTGGATTTGCACTGTAAATAAGTGAACATGATTTAAATTACGTCTCGCACACTTAAATGCACTTTGAATGGAACGTATAAATTCACTTCAAACTGGAATCATGGCGGAATATTTGGTAATGTCCACTTCGCAGTGCTCATACGTTCGAACAGAACAAATGAGAAGAGAAACTTCTTGAGAAGTGCCAGAAACGAAATGCCCAGAGTGGGGGGGTGAGGACGAGGATTCAGAACCGCAGATCTATAACAGTGTGTGCAAGTGTGCGAGATGTAATTTAAATCGTATTCACTTATTTACAGCACAAATAAATAAAGTAAACTTTAACGGACACTGTGTAGGTACCACGTCGAATTGTTGAATAACATCATTATTTTTGTTTTCTTTCCGTACAAAAAGTATTCTCGTCACTTGATAACATTACGGTTGATGGCAGATGAAGTATTCAGACGATGTCTTTCATACTTTTCTGCACCTTGACAGTGGTAATTGTTTGGCCGTCAATGGGAAAGCCTCCCGGAATATCTTAAATTGTGTTCAGAAGAACACAAAAAAGCTTTTATGGGTTTGTAATGACATGGAGGTAAATTATTAGTGGCAACATTTTCATTTTGGTGTGAAGCAACCCTTTAACTACATCACAAAGAACAAAGTCAAGACTGAAGACCCACAAATTGCTGGGAGTCACCTTTCTGATGATTTCACAAACCATGAAAAATGACCAGAAATATACATACACAAGACAAAACAATTGTTTTACAAGTCGATGGCTTTGTACCTGCACATGAAGGACAAAGATTATCACATTTTCAAAGCACTTTCAATTCTGCCATGGCAATTTAACCCTAGTTCACACAGCAATTACCATTTAAACATCAGAGAAGCATGCGACTTCCACTGAGATTTGTGGTTGTTATGATATTGCAGTGTGTTGAGGTTAAAAAGTAAGGAGTTTTGTGCCGGTTAGCACAAGTTTATTAGCTTTGAAGCCATCTATATGCTTATGCAGTTCCTAAATGTTGACAAAATAATATATACATACGTTTTGTTCATTATTATGGTGTTACAGTGCCAGTTTTACTTAATTGGAGCTCAGGAATAAAAACAGCACTGCAATGCAAAAAAAAAATGTCTAGCATCCTACAACTAATAGAGGCATTCATAGGAGGACTAAAACATCTCTAATAAATGGGAAAACATATCTAGATGACCTGGAATAAATTATTTAAGTTATGTTCCTTAGTTGAACTGCCATACTGATAGCAATGCAATATATTTCCCAGCATGGACAACGTCATGAAATAAATCTACTAGCAACTAACAAACATGCCTAAACCTGATGTTTTACCAATCGAAACATGATAGGTAGTAGCAGGGGTTTATTTCACTCTATAGGTAGGGGCCTGTGTGATTGACAAGACAGAGAATGTGAGATCACAGTGGGCTTCTGTAATGAGAAATAGAGAAGAACATGGTATGAAACCCAAGACAACTGTCTGTAAACAAAGCCCAGTATTACACACACACAACATAAACACACACTTCAAGAAACCACACATTGTCAATCTGTCATCAAGACAGACAGTCTCAGAAACCACTGCCACTTTGGAAAGATTTGGTGATGGAAATTGGAACAGTCTGTGTTGAGAGTTTCTGACACTCGTCTGCAATACTCTAGTCCATACAACCGATAACATCACAACATATTATAAGACAAGAATGCTACCCAATATTAGCTACCATTTGCAAAACTTTCTAATCAGAATATCAATCAGAAAATAAGACAATTACCTTCTAGAAACATAAAAATTAGTGTATAAAGTATTTTCTAAGAAATAAGAATCTACACAATATTGTCTAGTGATGAAATCAGAATATTTAGAATATAACCCTACATTTTCTAGCTGTAAAAAAATGAATGTAACCCTATATTTTCTATCTATTACATCAGAATATAAATAAGAACAACCTAATATTTCTATCCTTAATATCAGAGCACAAGTCAATATTTTTTAGCTGTAAATTCACAATATAACCCAGTTATATTGTTAAAATAGGAATACAATCCACTATTTTCTAGCTAAGAAATAAGGGTATCACTTTATTTTACAGTCATGTTCCTCATGTACACAACCTAACCCCTACACAACCCAACATTTTCTAGAATTTTCAGCCCTGGCCAAGATCTGTCATTTCATTGCATCACTCATTCTGTCTCTTTCCATCAGCTCTAACTACAACTGAAGCTTTAATTCAAGTATGCAAAGATTTCAAAAAAATGGAATGCATCTCTGACACGTACAGTATAACTCTCCGACAGGAATCACTCAGACAGTCTCAGTCCCAAAAATTGAATGTAGGCCTACCTCCAGGAAAGATGCCTCTTGTTCCACTTATTTTGAGGAGCTAGTGCTCGCTTTCGTCTGCCTGCTGATATATCCGGCTCTGACACATCTGGCAGTGAACAACGAGGGGTCTTCATCAAACCCAAAGTTGCTTGGTCTGCAGGGAAACATACAAGCATGCATGAATACAGACCCAAACACATCTGCAGAGTGCAGATGTTTTTTTGGTCCTGTAGAAAGCAAATGCAAATCTACCAGTTGCAGTAAACCGCTCGAACATGAGACTACAAATCAATATGAATTAGACTGGTGGCATCTACCAGACAAAGTAATAAATTTACAAACCTAGCACTCCAGTTTCTTTCAGGCCTCCGAACCTCTGCATGGCTTTGATGGCCCTCGTCAAAGCCTCTTTAGTCTGTAGCTGACCATTCACAGGATCAGAGGGAGGGAGATAGCCAAACTTGCTCAGCCAATCCTGTGGTAGAAAACAGCAAATTTACAGCTAAATGTTTCCTTCTAACTTCATTTTCATTCATCCCTCACCAATTTTGAATATTTATAGAGGCATGAAAACTTACTTAGTTTAATTGGCTAAAATATTAAACTTGCAATGTTTAAAATCTTAGTTTGTTTTTCTTTTATCACTCTAATCATAATTAAGTAAACAGAAATTTCAAATGATTTCACTACTTTGTTTTGAGCAGATGTTGCAATTTATTCAGATGCTCTCAATTCTAACATGAAAAACTGGCAATTTATTAAGACATATCCCAGGTGCTTCTTCAGTTTTACTTAATTCATTAAAAAGTTTCAAGGTTTTTCTTGGGAAAACTATTTTCATTGGTAATCATGTCATGTTCAATTTCACTTTCCACCATCTCAGCCATTTGTAAATCTCATTAAGTAGCAAAAAACATTTGTTAATTACACCATCCTTCAGGAAGTGACATCAATTTTGGCGAGAAAGAAGTATTTAAAATGATCTGATTAAGTTTATCTTATACTCGTGTCAATCAATAACTGAGCAATGACCAGAACATACTTCTAAAGGCTTGGTATATCCTTAAAAAAAGAAAAAAAAAAAAAAGATTAATCCCTATTTATTGCATCCAAAATAAAAGTTTTTGCTTACATAAAATATGAGTGTGTACTGTGTATGTTTATTATGTATATATAAATACAAACACATGCGAGTATAGTCAGTCTCTGTTTAGTCTGTTTGTATTTTGCTCCTCTGGTGTCTGCCCTTGCTCATATTTGGTCCTGTGTTTCCTGTCCTAGTTTAGTTGATTATGTTTATTATTGTCCAGCCGTGTTTCCCATGTGCCTTGCGTTCTGTCCTCGTCAGTGTTTGTATTTAAGTGTCTGTGTTTGAATCCCCAGTGTCGATCCTCAAGTGTCAAAACCTCATGTTCTCTGTACCCGTTTGCTTTGTTTATTAAAACCATTTTCATCTTCATGATCTGTGCCTCTTGTGCTACATGCTTGAGAGCCAGTGTGACAAGTATATATTTAAGACAAATATGTTACGTTTATATATTATAATATATATATATATATATACTTTAATGTATACATGTGTACATATTTTCAAAATATATTCTGTATGTGTGTGTATTTATAGTACACATAGTAAATAAATAAAACAGGGGGGTATTCCAGAAAGCAGGTTATGTGACAAGGTAACTTTCTGGGTATGTTTGTAACCATAGGAACTTACTTTCTGAAGATAACCTTGTCAGGTTATGTTTCAGAAGGTTTCAGAAGGTTACTGAGCATGGCGTGCCCTTTTGATGACGTTCCTGTGGATGTGGAGGCACAAATTATACTAAGTTTTTTGCCCGGGAGAGAGTTATAAGACCGCGTATTGATGTATTTTCATTTTCTAATGATTATTTGAAAGAGCATTATCAGTTTTCAAAAGATTCGTAAATTTATTTAACACATTTCTTGAGACCACATATTGCAAATGTCACAAACCCCGGATCTGCGCCTTGCACAGAGAAAATGCGTAAGTTTTTTGTGTCAGGGCATTTCTTGTACAATGTGGGCATGTACAGTGGCGGTTCTACGTGGAATTACTCCCTGGGCGAGACCCCCTCTTGACCCTTTTTTATTCATTATTATTGGCTTCAATTCATACGCATGCATTAAAACTTCCAGCTCCGCCTCTGTGAAATATGCCACCTTTTTTTTCACTGTCATTTACCATTTTGACTCATGAAAATGATGATTCATTAAAAATGTCTTTATGTACGCGCATTAACTCTGGGTAACCAGTAGGAGGTTGATTAAACTTCCTCTTTTTAGGTGTTTTGGAACCGACATACTCACGGTATGTGGGTTTGGGGTTAATCAACCCAGAGGTTATGTTTTACGTTTATGTTTGAGTTAAACAAGCTTTCTTGAATACCCCCCTGAACACACACACATATATTAGGTAAACATTTTTAACTGACAACCCATTAAAAATCACACACACACACACACATATATATAAGTTGATCAAGCAGTTGATCAAACCTCATGAAATTTCAGACTTTCAAGAGAAAATCAGCACCCATTCTAGCACTCACTCACTTTAACTCAACTCTGCAGCTCATCTACTTGACATTGATGACTATTGCGATTGTGCTGAACGACTATTAACAAATATTGATTTGAGTTGGAATTCAGAGCAATATTAACGATTCAGACATGCTCAAGCCTATTTTTTCCTCCATTGTTGTGCGTTAAGCCAGACTATGTTGAATTTTAATGCTGTTTTGTCAGTCCAATCAATAACCAGGATCATCTTCTCACAATTCAAGCGATTCCATTAGCGAAGTTGTTTTGTGCTAGCACAGCACTCTCAGCAGAGCACAGAGACGTTCCAGCTGCGCTTCAGCCCAAGCCTGCGGGCAAACTGTTTGCGTATGGATTAAATTTCATATAGCTTTTGTGCTAAAACGCGGCACTACACACTGTAATATGCTTCATTAAAATGTATGATCTCTGAAAGCGTTTTCACTTGATTAATCATGCCCCCTTCATCTTTTTAGAAAAACACCATCATGGCTAGATTAATTTAAGAGCAAAAGAGAATGATTAAAAACGTCAAAGCTGGCTGACTCAAGGTATTACGATGAGGTGGGCTTTCCCAATAAAAGAAGGAGTACGTGCTGCGAGTGGACATACCAAGGTCTTTGAGACCAGGGCTGCACAAACAAACCTCTTCACTTCGGTGTAACAAATGATGGCACTGACAAGCGAAAGAACTAGAACATTGGCTACCAGAGCTAAAAAAACCTCATGAATTCTGCATTCGTAGTCTGTCTTTGAATCAGAATAACCGAAGAGTTGAAAAGTTCACTTCTTGAAGCTAAACTCTGTCATACTACGCACTCAAGCCTTACAAAGACTTAATCGTAACAAGGCAAGAGAGTAGTTAAGAATTAAGGTGCTTCAATCACTTTGAAGTATGCAGTGCGCTTATGGAGTGCTACACTCACTGACGACTCAGAAAAATGAAAGTTGCATCTAAGGGAGATGTGGATGAGTGGGTCAACAACGCCGAGCACTTACTAAGAGAGCTCACTTACATAAATAGTTCAAGTAAAAACAGGGAAAAAAAGATTCAATTTCCTCACCAGCATTTTGTTGCAAACTATTTGTCTTCCTTTTTTTGTATGTTGTATAGGATATAAGAGCTATGTTTTACAAAAATAAATAAAATATTTTTAAATGATAAGAATGTAGCGCAGTATTATCTAGCTGTAAAACCAATTTTTTTTTGCCATAAATTCTGAATTTTAGCTAACGATTTCTACTAAAAACAACAACAAAACACAATATAAGGCAATATTTTTAAGCAATAAGTATGAATATAACCAAATATTGCCTAGCTATAAAATCAGTAAACAACCCAACATTTCCTGAAATCAGCATATAATTACATTAGGTACTTTATAAATAAATAAACAAATAAACCAAAACATTTGTCCATATTTTTCCATTATAATATCACAATAGTATTTTCTAACTGTAAAATCTGAATACAAATCAATATTGTCTAGCAATAAACTCAGAATACAACAGAGAACAGTTCTGTAAAATCACAACTTAAACCCCAATATTATAATTATAAAAAAACTGAATAAAAGTCAGAATATATTCTTGTTTTCAAGAAAAAAAAGAAAGAATATAACCCAATATTTTCTAGCTATAAAACAAAAATTGAACTCAAAATTTTGTTCTTGTGCACATCATTCTAAAGTTAAGTTAAGTTAAGTTAAATAAATGCGGGTGACGTATTTATACATATGCAGTCTTATTTGTAACACAGAGCAAAAACAGACAGGCTTAAGATCGTCACCGGCAGACAAGGATGGAGGAGGCAGAGCACGAGAATGGTCAGAGTCCAGGCGTGAGTCGGTACACAGTAAACAATCCGAACAGACAAGGAAACACGGGAAAACAGGAACACGGAGTGGCAAAACAACAGGGGTTGACAGTGCTAATGGACAGTGGAGACGAACAAACACATCCGGGTTTTATACAAGTGAAAGTAGGTCACGGGACAATCAAAAACCAGACACCAAGACAACCAACGAGTGGGCGGAGACATGAGTTCACTGATGAGAGTCCATGAATGAAAACAGACATAAAACAAAGTTCACTGGGCACTGAAGTTGAGCACTCCAGCTGACTGTGACACCTACTATCCAGTTTTACACATTAAAAAATATGCAACCATTTGTTACACACTGCAAAAAATGCTTTCTAAGACTATATTTGTTGTCTTGTTTCCAGCCAAAATATAAAAAAATTCTGAAATCAAGACAAGAAAAATTACTGTTTTTAGGAAAAAACAAGCTAAAAGTAAGTAACCTTTTGCCAAGAATAAGCTAAATAATCAGCCATTGGGGTAAGCAAAATATTCTTATTTCAAACAGAAAGAGAACAAAAAAAAATGTTTTTGCTTACCCCGTTGGCAGATTATTTTGCTTGTTTCAAGTAAAAACTCACTTAATTTTATCATGTTTTTTTCTGAAAACAAGACAGTAGTTGTTTCTTTTTTCCTTCTTGATTTGAAAATTTTTAAATATTTTGGCTGGAAATAAGACCAAAAGTCTATGTCTAAGTCTATCTATGTTATTTTCTAATAAATAAAAAAAGAAAACAAAAACATCCCCTAGAGCTTAAAAGTACTGAACTATACTATATTAACAACTGTAACAACAGAGTTCCGTGGGTTGATAAACCATGGCCTTCTTCAGCTATGTGGCGCTATGCTCCACTAACTGCTGCCTACTCTGTTTTCCTCCTCTGTACCAGCTGACATAATTTGTGTGTTGACACACTGTCCAGCTGTGTAAAAGTGTGGAGAAGAGGCTTACTCTTTTTGTGTGAGCTCTGTTCCTGCTGGCTGAAATATCGATGCATGACGAACCACTGTGCATACTCAGTATCTCATATCACACACATACTTATATATACACAAAGATTACTAACAGTCACACACTGTTATCAGCAGTACAGATATCCAAAATCTCAAAGCACAAGTGCCCACTGTTCCAAAGAAAAGGACAACTGGCTGTGTGATCATTAAGTGGGTTGTAAAAATCTTGTAAAAGCACACACCAACAATGTTCTTATAATTTAATTCACTTTTCTTTTCTTTTTTGTATAGTGCTTTTCATGTCACACATAGATTCAAAGCAGCATTAGAGGAATTTCATATTTCAAATTTGTTATCATAGGTGATTATAGTACTGTCCATATTACAGAAATGCACATTTCATGGATAATACAAATCATGCAGTAAATGACAAACAATTAAATGAAAATTATAAATATGATTAAGGCATGTTATGATTATAATGATTACAATGTAAAGGAAGATTTGGCAGTTTTGTATGTTTATTATAATCATCTTTGCATTAAAATATAAATAATAGTAATAAATGTATTTTTAATAAGCAAACTGCTTTAAATCATATTATATGTATCAATACAAACACTTTATTTTACGTATTTAAATATTTACATATTTTGCATGTATTAGTCATCATCTACTACTCATTTGAAGTCATTTAATAACACTTAATTAATCAAAATAAATATCAATTATTAATTGATAAAAAAAATTATATTGTGTAACGCCTTAGGCGTTCCTGAGGCCTGTTTCAGAAAGGAGGTTCAAACAACTCGGAGTTTAAACTTGAACTCTGAGTTGATCAACCCAGAGATTAAAA
>JAUMHI010000217.1:705458-730177 GCA_032359435.1 Enteromius unitaeniatus | reverse complement strand
AAGTATATATAAAAGTAAAATAAATATCACTTACTTGAATTGCAAATATTTAATTACATTATAAATGTCTTTACTGTAACCTTAGATAAATTAAATTAATATTAAATCTGAATAAAAAAAATATATTTTCCTAAAAAAAACATACTGACCCCAAACTTTTGAATGGTAGTGTAAATATTAAATATTCGTATATATGTATGTATTTATTATTATTATTATTATTATTAATAAAAAAATCAAGTTCCATATGTAAGCTGTTTAAAATCAAAACTGTAAATATTTAAAATATCATAGGCTATCAACCACAACAAATGATAATAAATATTTGATATATTTAAAGCATCATCCAAATATCTATATTGACATATCCCTGCTGCAAACACAACCACTCTAAAAAATACAAAAAGTCAAAAATGGTTCTAATACATTCAATGCTAAAATATGTAGGATGTTTACAGTACAATAAATTCCATACGGAGTTGAATTTAACTTTCCTCAGTTTCAGTGTACTGACCAAAAAACAATATATCCATTCATTCATTCATTCAATCAGTTTGATCCAGTTTGACATGCATACCTTCATTCGCATCTGGCTTAGTGTTTTTTATGAAAGCTGAGAACTTTGCAAATATGTCATTCCCAGCTGTGTTTGACTCCCTGTGCCTGGCTGCGAGTTTGGGGTACCTTGAACGCAAAGAAAGGTACATAGAAAAACATGTGTCAGTATTCTTTACAGTTCTAGTTCAGAGTGGTTAAATGTGATGTTTAATACAATATACATTGTAAAACAAGTCTAGAGCTGCGGTTCTTAACGGGTGGGTTTTGATCCAAAAATGAGCTGTAGGTCTGTAGGCCATAGATAACAGCAAAAAATGATGCTAAATGCTAGTTTAAAATAATGGCAATAAAATAATTTTAATAACCACTTCATTTACACTGTGCTGCTAGATTATGTGTTGTTCTTAGTAATAGTAATAGGTGTAAATGTTGTTTATTTTTGTATGCTAAACAATTTTTGTGCTATGTTTGACCATGATTGATGAAATCTGGTTCCTGAAGCAAAACCAGTGGAGAACCGCAGGTTTAGAGTTTCTATACAGTCACGACTTGTCTCAAGTGTATTTGTAAAAATGAGCTTACTTTGGTGGAGCCAAAACCTCCTCCAGAAACTCCTCGATCTTGTTAATGTCTGTCTTCACCTCACCGTTGAAGGTCAGGAAAGGAGGGTGGGTGCCTGGGGCCAAATTGTGCAAATCGGCTGGTTTCCTGAATAAATAATAATAATAACATATCTTAATTTGATTACTTAACTATCCCAGCATTGCACTGCGTACAAATGTAGACATTAGACTCATTTTAGATTATTTGTATTTTTTACAAAGGATAAAATTTGGAAAACTGCTTATATTTGAACAATATCAATTCACTGTATGTTGTTTTTTTTTCATTTTAATATCTTATAGAAAAGTCATTTAATAACATTAAGATGTGGCATTTGTGACTGACTTTATATAATATGATTGTTCATGTTTCATGCAATTTGGTTTTAGATTAGTGAACTTCTCACCTCTTCAGGTCAACAGTGGTGACGTTGAAGACAACACCTTTGAGCCAGAGGATCATGAAGAGGCGTTGAGAGAATGGACAGTTTCCGATGCTCTCGCCATCACAACCAGCCTACAAACACAACAACACATCTTTACATGTACATCGCCTCCAGGGATCAGTAAGACTTTATTTATCTGATTGCCAATAACATGAGCCAAAGATGTGGTGGAGACGGGTACTCAAGTTTTAGAGAGAAGAGACTGGATTGAGAATGATAAAGTGTCATAGCGCCCCCTGCTGATGCTTTAATGAACATAAAGAACAGATAGCCTTACCTGAAGATTAAACACAACGAAATTTTAAGCACAATGGTCGCTTTTCTGTATTCATAAAGTCTCTTTTAGCTGAAAGTGTGGATATCTGAATGTCTAAACCTCATAGTATATGCCTGAGGTTTTCCAAAAAGTGGGCTGCATTGCAGTTAAGCTATGTTCGTTGAAATAGTAAGCATTATTATTTGTTATTATTACTTGTGTTTCACATAGACATTTACAGTTACACTTACATTTAAGCATTTGTCAGACACTTTAATCAAAAGTGACTTACATTGCATTTAAGGTATACATTTATGTTTCATCATTTCTTGCTTTCCCTGCATCAAACCCATAACCTTAGCATTGCTAGTGCCATGCTCTACTCCTGATATATAAAATAAACTCTTTTATTTAAGAACTCCATGTTATTAAGTGATGTTATTTTGTAAAACTGTACAAATCACACATGTGCAGATGGGATTTTAGTAAACCCTGTAACAGAAAATTTATATGGCCAAATTATTAATCCCTATTGATTTCAGAATTTTGTGAAGTTAATGACTTAAGGATGGTTGATCATTACTTAATCTCAACCTGTATGAGTTTCTTTCTTCTGTTGAGCACAAAAGCTATTTTGAAGAATTGGCAGTACCCATTGACTTCAATGGTATTAAAAAAATACTATGGAAATAAATAGCTACTGTCAACTGACAAGAATTTCATACATTAAATTTTCATTTTCATTTTTTGGCTAGTCCCGTCAGAAACATAAAACAAAATTTACTAAACAAAACAAAACTTTAGCTTTATTACTCTATGCGTGTTATTTTTGTTCAACATACACATTTGTATTTTTTCACAATAAATAGTTTTTAGCTCATTATCTTATTCTGATCAATGATTATCAAACGACCATTGTCTTCCTTATAAAATACCATGCTTTAGACTGGACAGCACTAAACTAGGACAAGCAGCAAGAACAAATGTGCCTGTGCTTATTTTAAAATCTTAATTGAAATGCATAATTTTCATGAAAAAAAAATACAAATTACACAGCTGCACTATTTGAACTTCCTCATTTTGGAGAGTACAAATGACCCTGGTTAACAGTGAGTGACCATGCTAATCACATTCACACAGCTACTGTACATTTTGGCAGTGGAGGAGATTAGATGTCCTAAAACAGCAGCACCACTATCACAAGATCATATAGCTTACGCTGTGACATAATACCCTGCACAATATGAATTATGCACACTGCATTCATTAACCGCAGGCCTGGTTGTAAGAAGAACACAAGGAGCATGCTGACAGATATATAATAGGTCCACTAGTGAAAATACTTCTATTTTGCATCTTTTCTACTTTAACAGAGTTTGTTTTTGTTACACAGTTCAGAAGGAATCATGGGAGAAAACACATTGTATAACAGTCAGATAAATGAGGCTGATGGCATGTAAAAAGGTCAGGGCACTTCCATTTCCACTCATCTGTGCATTCTGGCAAATTCAGAACAGAGACAGAACTGGATGCAGAACAATGAGCCGCTATGATCTAGAAAACGCAGGACAATAGGCAGTTTGCTATAGGACCGGTTGCTCTGTTGGATGGCAGTTCAGAGCTGTAAACAGACTGGGGTGTGACTTACTGACAATGCCCTGTGTACAGGATTTATATTGTTAAATAGAAAGATTAGTGCCTGGAAGAGGATTTGTTTGTTTCTAACGTTTATTTTTCAATTAAGTTGCATTAAGTTGGAAGATGAAATGTATCCACTTTAATCATATCATATAATCCTGTATTGCATTGTAAGTGTACGTTTACTGCCATTTTACCATAATATTCAGATCTAATAAGATTGGTGAATTGTGTATAGATATTACTATTAAAAAGATGTATTTAATTAGAATTTGTGTGTGTGTGATGAAAAAATGTGCTAATTTAGTAATTTTGCACATCTTACACTTACCTTATAGTATGCACAATATATCGGTACCATATCATATGTATGTGTGTGTGTGTGTGTGTGTGTGTATATCAGTCCTTAATATTGTAAATGCTAATTTTCTTAAATAAGCTTAGATCTTTAAAAACACTAATAATTGCAATATCCAAATATTGAATATTCATTTTTTCGTAATGTAAATTATGGTACTGTACTGATTTTATTTGTCAGTATTTGTAATTAGTATAAAATATTTCAAAAATATTTGTTAATAGTTTCATTTAGACAAAATCATTTGGTATTCAGTCATTATGTTTATTCATATTAGTTTTTATATATGTTTAAAAACAATCATATATTAATTTAAATAAATATAATTACTTAATATTATTGGTATGGGTCAGATTTTTAATGTCAGTTAATTTCTAACAAAAACAACAGAATGAGAATTACTGAGTGAATTTTATTTTAAGAGCACCTTTATACATAACCAAAAATCTATAACCAATGTGCAAGAACTACTGGCAATCATACATTACTCTACTTACAACCTGCTCATGACCTTAGTCAAATATGCACGAGTTACTCTAGAACAATTATTACACTGACTTTATAAGAGCCTCATAACTCCATAAAGCTCACTCTAATGCTAGATTTCTCTCCTTACCTTAACAAACAACTCAATATCAGGTTCTTGACCGTCTCCCATTGTAGACACTTTCTTTGATTCAGGTACCTCTCCTGATCTGTCACCTACATCCTCTCAGCAGTATTTTGCAGATATTTTGGGTTAAATGTCAGCGTTTAGCCACACGCTCTCTTAGACTCTGTTTGTTCTGCTCTTGACGGGCAGCCAATGGCACCAGGTATTGTGATGTCAGCTCAAGCCCAGATGAAAGGTGAATCTAGCTCTCTCCGAAACACGGGCAATGTAAAAGAGAGGGAATAGGTGAAAGACTTAGTGGGGGTGGGGCTTACTTTGCCCCACCCCTGCCACAAATAGCTCTGATGAGCTTGAGTGACAGATGAGAATAAACTACAACTGTCACTGTGATGTTGACAAATGACATTGAAACCGTCTATGAAGGTTCATGTTTTAAAACAGTCAATTGATTATACATATATATACTGTATGTAAAATTTGATATAAAAAATATTGCTTTGAGTCTCTGCCACTTAACTCTTGCACCATCCTGTCCATGTGTAACTATGTGACATGTTGATGGCCCAGAAACTCTGAGTAGAGGAATGAGCCGTATGCAATTTTAATGGGGTCCAAGTCACACGCTGCACGCTGGCAGGCAACGGCAGGTTATATTTGATCATCTTGTGGAGCCCAGGAGAATAAGATTCCCTCTTAAATATTTTATGAGCTGGCTTTGGTTTATAGCATGAATTTGCATTCAAAGTTTTCAGACATGACTGATACAAACCTGTGAAAGAAAGGTAACTCATTTGGCTTCCCAAAATAGAGCTGACTATCCTAGATATGAGTGGAAATTATATGTCCATACTCAACCGAAACTACTATTTCTCAGTTTGGTCCATTTCTGTAGCTTCAGACTGCATTTGTACTTTTACGTGTGCAATGCATTACAACATAGCTTGTGTCCAATATTGTAAGCACCATCGAGATAAATATATTGCTGCAGTGGATAAACCATATATATTTAATGTGGGGAAAACATTGAATACAGTTCTGTCAGGTTGGATGATAAACGATGGTGGACAGCCATTTTTAGGTCTCTCCAGAGATGCTCAATTGGGTTTAAGTCAGGGCTCTGGCTGGGCCATTCAGGAGCAGTTACGGAGTTGTTGTGAAGCCACTCCTTCATTATTTTAGCTGTGTGCTTAGGGTTTTGTTGGAAGGTAAACCTTCAGCTCAGTCTAAGGGCCTGAGCACTCTGGAGAAGGTTTTCATCCAGGACATCCCTGTCCTTGGCAGCATTCATCTTTCCCTCGATATTGGACAGGTGATGAGCAGTGCCTGGTTTTCTCCACACATGCCACTTAGAATTAAGGCCAAATAGTTCTATCTTGGTCTCATCAGACCAGAGAATCTTATTTCTCACCATCTTGGAGTCCTTCAGGTGTTTTTTGCAGGCTTTTATGTGTCTTGCACTGAGGAGAGGCTTCCGTTTTTTATAAATCTGCAAACATGTAAAAAATTCTGTGTTTTTCTGTCAATATGGGGTGCTGTGTGTACATTAATGAGGAAAAAAATTATTTTAGCAAATGGCTGCAATATAACAAAGAGTGAAAAATGTAAGGGGGTCTGAATACTTTACGTACTCACTGTATATATTTCAGCTGTTTACAAGGAAACACTTCTCATTTTAATTTAAGTTAATGTTATAAAACAAATAAAACTACAACTAAAATTAAATGTACAGTATACACAGTATCCAGACTCACAAATGTAAATACATGTCAAAAACTCTTATGTAAAGTTAAAAAAATATTAAGAAGTATAAATTCAAATATATTATTTAAATTGGGGATGCTCAAATATGGCTCACTAAATTCACCTTCCTAGAGAGTTTAGATCCAACCCTGATCAAAATCACCTACCTGTGTTTTCTTTAGTGATCCTGAAGACACTGAGATTGTTAAACTCTGCAGGAAAGTGGATCTCACAAGCCAGATTTGATTATCCCTGATATAAATACTAACACAACACTGGAAACAACATGCCACAGCTGTGTCTATAAAGATAATGACCACATTACATGGTGCCATTTATCAAAACATTTCTAAAAATAGGTTTGTCCTAAATTTCATATTATGCTTTTACATCTTATTAAGGACAATTGTATTAACGATGTTGAACATGAATTGAATTTGGAACCTAATTAACATCATTCTCCAAGAACTATATTTATATGCTAGTGGATGCAAACAACTTTAATCTGAAGCAGCCAAGGCTTTCCGAAGTAAATCAAACAGCTGGTTACATCACTGATAATGTGTCGGAGTGCAACAGAAGATCACCTTTCATCTTTAATGAGTTGGAATATAAGTTAAGGAATATTTTACAGCCTGATGTTCTTCTAATCAATGTAGCAATTGTGTGGGAGAAAATGATTACCTCTGTCTGTCTGAGGAAGGACCAGACAGACAGGGATCCATTTGCAGCATCTTTAATTGAGTAGTTGTACAGGCTGGGTCAGAAAATGGAGGCAAACCAGAATCAGAGTCAAGGTACACGGGCAAAGTTCAGGGCAGGCAGCAAACAATCACAGTTCAAATGGCGAAGGCAAGGTCGGGGCAGGCAGCAAACAAACAGCAGTAAACAATCCAAGGTCGGTAACAAGATCAAGATTTGGGTCTGGCTTTCATGTGTGTGTGTAATCAGTAAGTGGGTGTGGTGATAAGGTGTAGGTGTGTGTGTTCAGTCCTAGGTAAGAGGCATTGTGGGAAAGGGAGTCTGAATAGTACTCTGGTGAGGGTTCCCTTTGGTGATCCGGAGGAGGCGGTGCAGCTCTGTTATGACAGAGCCCCCCTTGGATTGAGAGGTCTGCGTGGCAGCTCCCTCCTCCGACTCTTACTTTCGGATCCCCAGCAGGTTTTAGTAGCGAGACACGAAAAGTAGGAGATATTCGATAGTTGGATGGTAATTCCAATTAAAATGACACAGGATTGATTTGCCTAAAAATGTAATGAAGGGAAATGAAGGGGCCAACATACCTGGGACTGAGTCTGTAGCAGTTGTGTCGAAGGCGAATGTCCCAAATGGATAGCCAGACCCACTGGCCAGGCCAGTATTCAATGTGCTGGTGATGGTGTCGGTTAGCCTGATGTTCCTGGTGGCGAATGGCATGTTGGAGGTGGATGTGTGCTTGATGCCATACCTCATCGCTGCGTTGAAGACAATCATTTATGTCAGGTAGTTCAGTGGGCTCCCCTGACCATGAGAATAGAGGAGGTTGGTAGCCTATTTGACGCATTTGAATGGGGTTAAGCTGGTGGCTGGCTTCAACAATTAGTTCTGCGAGAATTCCACCCAGAAGAAGTAGCGGCTCCATTCAGCAGGTTGCTTCTGGCAGAAAGACCCGCGGTATCTGATGACTTCCTGATTGAGTCTCTCAGATTGGTCATTGGCTCCCAAAGGCGTGAAGTGAACTGGGGACCACGGTCAGAAACTATGTCCTGTGGTAGACCATATAAACAGAAGACCTGGTTAAAAGGATCTCAACAGTTTCCAGGGCTGATGGCAGTTTAGGCAGGAAGAGCAGACAGCAATCTTTAGAGAACCGGTCTACTATGGTGAGTATAATCATTCTTCCTTGAGAGTTGGTAAGATCAGTGATGAAGTCGAGAGCGATGTGAGACCAAGGTCAGTGAGAGATGGGTAAAGGATGGAGCAGACCGGGTGATTTGTAGGTCTGACATATGCCGTAGTTATGGATAAATTGAATGATGTCATGAAGCTGGTTAGGCCACCATTATTGTCTGCTGATGAGTTCATGGGTCTCATATGAGTTCATGGGTCTCATCAGTAGATGGCATAGAATTGAATGACTTTAGAATGAAGACTGCCCACTTTGAGTAGATGTTCCTCCATGATCCGCAGAGTGTGACCATCTCCCAGCGGTCGGCCGTCTATCACCTCCACTGTCAAGCAAGAGTGACAGGGGGTTAGTCTGATCTTATGCAGTTTAATGAAAGCATCAGGGATAAAATTCCCGACAGCTCCTGAGTCTAAAAGTGCCATAGCAGGGATGGTTTTGCCCCTTACTGTTAACTGCACTGTAATCTGGAAACTAGAGGAGTCAGCCAGGAAAGAGAGATTGGGTGAGGTTCAGCAGGATGGACAGGACAGGCTGCTTTCACATGTCCGGCCTGATGCAATACAGACAAAGGCGGCTCTGGATGCAGCTTTCTCGTTTTTCGGGTACCAAATTGCACGGGTTCGACGGCCATAGCGTCCTCTGTGGACTGGGAGGTAGGGGTGTCAACATGAATGGCTAGTTCAATGAAATCATTCAGAGTCCTTCCTTCGTCTTTGTAGGCTCAGATTGCAACTCTGTAGATAAACCCTTGCGGAAGAGCAGTTTTAAAGTGTACTCCACCCATATGGTCCGAGCGGTTAGTGTGCGATATGCCAGGGCGTAATCTGCAGAGCGTCTCCTGCCCTGAGTCAGCGCTACCAGTTGCTCTCCTGTGCTCTTACCCTCGCTCAGGTGCTCGAACACCTCACGGAATCATTGGAAAGACTGCAAAGGTGGGGAAGGAGGAGCCACACATCTCTACACCGCAGTAGCCCAATGAAGTGCTCTTCCTGTCAGCAGCAAGCAGAAGAAGGCGATGCGACTTTCCTCATTGGGGTAGAGAGAGGGCTGTTGTTCCACCAACAATGAGCATTGGAGAAGGAATCCCTTACACTTGGCCGGGGTTCCATCAAACTTTTCAGGGAAAGTCAGCCGAGGATTTAAGGTGGGCATGGGCGGAGCATTCTCGGGAGCAGGTGGCGGATCAATGCAAGCTGGGGCAGCAGGTAAGCGGAGACCATGAAGGGCCTGTACTAGCTCCTCAGTCAATGTGGTGAGTCGCTCTAGCTGAATCTGATGGATGGCTAGGCGAGAAGCTTGTGAGGAGAGCTCTGTTGACAACTGCATGATTGCTGCTGAATTGCTAGCTGGCAAAGTCTTTTGTGAGGAAGGACCAGGCAGACAGGGACCCATTTGCAGCATCTTTAACTGAGTAGTCGTACAGGCTATGTCAGAAACTGTAAAACAGTGCCATGGAGGCAAGCCAGAGTCAAGGTACATGTCAGATCAGAATATTTTGCCCCTGATCTAAATTTTAGATATATTATTTATATAAAAATTGTGTGTGTGTGTGTATATATATATATATATATATATATATATATATATGTACGTTTAATAACAAGTTAGAGCTATTGTATATAAATTTAAGTATTTTTTTTTTATCTAATCAGTAACCACCAATATCTGTCACATTTAGTAAAGGTAGTAAAGGTAGTTGTGTAAAAGTTCATAACCGTCTGCCTTTATGTGTAGCCAATAAGATTAAATTCTTAACCAAGACCAACATTTACGAGGCAAATCCTGTTACGGATTTTTGTGTAAAAATGTTTTGTACGTTTTTTTGTAGGTTTCGTAATAGGCTTGCACTGTGCTGTTCAACAGCAACTAATAATACTTTATTCCTGTTTTTTTATGACTATATGTGGCCATAAAGTAGTTATGTAATGTTTGAATTGTTCTGAAGGTTTCTTAAGAGCAAAATGTGTATCATGCCTCGTGCATCTATGTCAGTGCATCCCATAAAAAAATCGTTTCTAGATGCCATTGAGAAATTGAGATTGGCACGTTTGTCATGGAATGTTATATAAATGTGAGTCTGAAAGAGTCTTAGTTCCACAATCACAGTTCATGTATACAAACTAAAGTGTTCCACTATCAAAAGCAAAGAGTGGCCATGAGTTGATTTACTCAGGTCAGGACTTCACCCTGGTCTCCATGACTGTACGGATCCCCAAGTTAATGATTGTCACAGTAAACCTTCCAAAGGAAATGAAAGGTTTTAGTTCAGGATTTCTAATGCTGACAAATACAGACTGTGAACACAAACTTTTGAAAACCACACTGAAGTTAATGGAAAATGTTACCTGAATGAATCATACCAATCTTTTTTGTCCATTTTAGGCAAGTGTGCTTAAGATTGATTTTTCTGTTGAATCATTAACTACCTGCTACATTAAACTGTCTGATATATTTACATCCATCCTCTTCATTCAAACTGCATTCCAGGCAACCTGTTATTTATTTGTATTCTTGAATTTTTATTTACATAAAATAGAATTCATCATGCCAAAAATATCTAAATACTGCTATAGACTGAGATTGTGCAGGGTTTCTCCAAATAAGGTTTTGATTGAAATGCCAATCATTATTAATATTTAAACATATTGTAATAAAATGTGTTTATTTTAAATAATAATTTTAATGTTTTTTTTTCCCTTATTGTTCTGTATTTCCTCATATATTTCTTATATTGTGTATTTTGTACTGAACACTTACCCTCTATTTTATTTTTCATATTTATTTACTATTCATAGTCTTTTATTTTAAGGTCTGAGCAGTTGTCTAAGCATTTCACTGTATATCGTACTGTGTATGTGACAAATAAAATGTGAATATGAATTTGATGATTATTATTTGTTGTCATTTTAATACTAATTTTGTGAATCCTAAAAATATAAAAAAATTAAAATGCCATTTTATCATATCTACCATATATTTCATTTTATTAAAAATACTCAATTGTTAATATTTGTATATCAAGCAATTTAATGATAAATTAAATAAAATGTAAAAATATCTGTTACTAATTTCCATAAATGCATACATTTTATTTAATTTGGCATAAAAAAGCAAACACCTGATTTTACATGATGAAATAACATTTAAGTATAATAATAAAAAAGGGGTTCAGAAAATAAAATAAAAAACTGGGCATGTGAACAAAAGTTTATCAATTCATTTTCAAGTTGTCTTCACACTGTCTTCAAGGGCCAAAGGTGGGCAGAAATAGGAAAGCTGTCACAAACCACACCCAGCTGACCTTCAGACTCACGTAACGCCAACTTTAAAGCCTTCTTTATTTAAACAAAATAAAAAAGTTTAGGTTATTTTATGCAGACGTCATAAACCCACAGTCCTTACCTTGACAAAAAGCGCAATATTAGGCTGATTCGGGTCGGGAACTGCCGCTGGCTCTTCCACGGCGCAGATCTCCACGTCCTTCAGGCTGTAGTCAACTACCTCCTCGGGTTCTGAGGATTCATCTTCTTGGAGACTGTAAGCCATGAGCAGGTCATCGTGGACCAACGAGGGCTGGTCATCACAAGGGTCTCCAGTTTCCTCTTCATATAAAGATCCGTGAACATCTCCATTCGGCAGAGAGGCGACCATGATTTCACTGGGAGATGAAGGCTGTTCTTCTTCCTCTTGAGATGTTCCTCTCGTGTCCATATAGTCTGGAGACGGTTGATTGATCGTGCTGTACAGCGGTTCTTCTGGAATATCCTTACTCGCTCCTTGATTCTCATATTTCGGCTCTGGGTTGTTGTTTATATTCTCATACGGCTTCTCGTATATGTTTTCCTTAGTCTCTTCTATTTGTTCATATATGTTTTCTTGGACGTTTCTGGCCATGATGATTAAAGCTCTTCCAGAACTGTGGAGAAGTGCGAGGACGTCTGGAAAAGTTAGAAAGTCGAGCCTCAGCCCTCACCTGTTTCAGCGGAAGATCAGGTCACTTATAAATGAACTTTGCTCGATATGTCATAAAAGGTGAGCAGCAAAAAAGTGACTTCGCGCCTTATCTTCATATCTGTAGGGCGTAGTAGGGACGCCATGGACATAGTCATCCCTAAAAAATCTAGCGACTACTAAATTGACACAATTATTTAGATCAAACAATTAATTATGTAACCACCGTTGTTGTTTTAAATACGTCGGTCGTATGGATATTACCTGAGAAGATAAACCGCAAGCTTTCGAGGGAGTAGTAATACCTACCCGATCACATGAATGTGTCTAGAAATAGTACGCCAAATAAAAACCAAAACTAAAACGATGCAGCTGCGCTGCGAATTGAGCAGGTGAATCTTTTGATTAAGATTAGAACGTGCTTAGTCCAGATAGAACATTATTTAGATATTATTCATATATACAACAACATAAAATAGCCTGATGGTAACTAAAATTTTGGCGTTTTCCAATATTTTGTTCTAAATGCAGTTTCACTACATATGTCAGCATGATATCGCATGAGTGTTCGTTTTTACTCGTGTTATGTTTTTGTTACACGTGTACACAGCGTGTCAGATGGAAATATTAGTTTAGATTTCCAAACATTATTTTTGTCATTAATTGTAATAATGCAGTGAGATTATTGTCTGCACAAGGAGTCTGACAACAGCCAGTGCTCCACACAGAGATCTGATCTGATCATCATCCAGTCTGTCAGGAATCACATGAAGAAACAGAACAAACTGAGACAGACTCAATCCAGAAGAACCTGAAAATCTGAAAAATGCTGTAAAATGAGGATGCTTTCAAAAATAATGCCATAAATAGATTTCATTTATTTAATTTAACTTCTATTAACTAAATATCAAACAAATATTTGGTATTACAGCTTCTGTGCCGAGGTACACTTGCTCATAGTTTTTCAGGCAACTTTAAAAAAATATTTATATATAATTATAATATATATATATATATATATATATATATATATATAATTAAGCATTCAATACTTTTATATACTTATTATTTAAATATTTAGACCTATATTATTTGTTTTTAAAAAGTATTGTCTGAGGAAATTGATTCTTAAGGGCTTTTGAGGACTATGAAATTAGTTTTTATAAATTAAAAGAAATATTCCATAATAATAAATACTAAAATTCCCTCCACCTGGTCTCGTTTCTTCATTCATTTATTGCTGCTCCCGACTCTGCTGGCGTACCTCATTTTACACTTTTGTCATAAATCAAAACCTCGTTAAGAAATCCTTAGTTATGACCACTAGGTGGCAGTGAGTGATCAGGTAGCCTATATTAAAGACCAGCATCAGTCCATCAGTTCATTGCATTGCAAGAGGCTAGAAATTATCCCAGAGACGTCCTACGATTTATTTTAATAAACGTAAATTTCATAAAAATACATATATTTTTAAAAATTAGATGCAGTTGAGGATTGCAGGATTCTATGATGTTTATGATATTTGAGTATGTGTAGATACACTGAAAAACATCACATCGTGAGTTTGGACACTTGTCTTTTTTTAAGTGGTCCTCCAGCCTTTAAACTTTGGAAGAGGATGTAACATTTTTTGTGATCGTGAGAGAAAGTTACCCTAACTTTTGTTCAGGGAAATTTAGTTCCACTCTTCAAATCTGAGCTCAAACTTTATATATTTGGTTTACTTTCTTTCTTTTATTAGAATAAAGTGGCAGCAGAGGATATGCACGACTAAAGATGCAGCTCATCCTGTCTCATATGTCAGGAACAAAAAGCAAAATAGCCTTTGTGGGTATGATATGTATTTCTGTTCAGACACCATCTGCCATGCAGCAGTCCTTTTTTTCTTGAAAAGCCTTAAGCTCCATTTAAGCTTTTGTCAACCATGTACAAAAGAAACGTCAGTCAATAAACCTAAACAACTGAATGTAGTTATAATGAGTACATGACCAGATAGATAGCCAACAAATTCACTGGGGAGGAAAAAAATATATCATTGAGTTTGTAAACATTACAAAAAAGTACTAGCGATTGTCCTTTTATTTACTTTCCACAGTATTAACTTTGTTCTCCAGTGTACTATAGTGCATGTTCAAAAACATGGCAAGACATTGACAGACTTTTTCTAGTTTAAACTAGTTTTCCACATTCTTCCATGCTCATGGTCACGACCGTCCCTGGGATGAGCGATCCGACCGTGGAGCACCAAGTTATTTTGCCGGGTTTTTGTGCGACAGGTACATTTCTCTCCTTAGTAATCACCCCAGCAACAACAAACAGCGCCGCGCCGGCCAATGAGCTTGTGCAGCCGCCTCTGTCCTCACTTCCTCCGGCTGCGCTGCGCTGGGTTTGGCTTGGCACCATCAGCCAGCACGCAGCCATCTTGGACTGAGCTCTATCTGGACTGGCGAACCCCACACTTCTGGATGGGAGGAATTTAATCAACCTGGAGTGATTTAGAGCAGATTGTCTGGAGCCAAGGAACGAAGCTGCGCATTGAGAAAGCTTACATCAAGATCCAGAACCGGTTTTAAGCGGACACCCCCCCCACCCTCTCCCCTTTTCCTTGTCTCTGAACGCTGTGTGCAGTTTCTGAGGGGCCTGAGAACTGTTTGTGCTTGAGTTTACAATAGGCAAAGTTTTTTAAAGTAATCTAGCGCAGCACATTGGTTATGACCTGTTGGTTGCCAGATCTTTGTGGAGAGTTGCTCCTTTGTGTCACGGGTGACCTGTTGTGCCGTTATGCCTCTGGATAAATTATTGCATTAATCTGGATCTTTTATTTGTGCTGGAATTGGATGTTGATCGAATCCATGATCTTCATCGGCTGGTGCCCGGCAGCTGTCCACCCTGCGAACTGAAGCTTGCTGTGCTCATTACACACTTGGACTTCAGGAACCACTTTGGCGATAAAGACACAATAAAATGTCAACTAGAACACCACTACCTACTGTCAATGAGAGAGATACAGAAAACGTGAGTATGAGGTTCACCGGAATATCTTTGTGTTTAACAGCCTTCGTTTGGCTCTAAATTCACACACTTTCAAACTTTAAAGCGGGCGTATTCGCGCTATGTTGACGAGGAACCTATCAGCAGGGCTGTGAACGTGTTCCCCACAGCAGTGACAATCTCTGAATTTAGTGAGCTCGTGTGTTTTATGGTTTCATGTGCTTTGTAGCCGGTGTGACACATTTGAGAAAGAATAAACAACAGGGCGCATGACGGCGTGACTGTCAGGCGCAGCTTCACTCCGCTAAAGAACTGTCAAGTCACCCGTATGCGACTTCCTGTAACAATCTTCCCTATACAGAGTAACAATATTTCCGCTCCAGTGATGCAGTGTAGCGGTATTTCTGCTGATTTTATATGATCTGTTACATTTTTTTTACATACAGTGTGAAAAATGTTTCGTATAGTGTGAAACATTGTTTTTGACCGGGTGTAACGTTTTTATTTTTTTTACAGTAATACAGTGTAACAATATTTCGGCTAAAGTGTAACGTTATTTCCGCTACAGTTTTTGAGATGAACATTTATATCCATTATATAATGATATTTAACAGTATTTACAGTACAGCAATCCTACACTTATACAATGTAACATTTTCTATCACAGAAAGACGCCGTTTTAGTAGTATTTGTGCTAGTCATATTTCCACTCTATTCCAACACTTGTACTTTTATTATTACTTTTTCAGAGGTACAGTATAGAACATTGTTTCTGCTCAAGTGTAATCATTCATCGCAGCAAAGATACAGCGTAACAATATTTAAGCTACATTGTAACAGTATCCATTCCATAGTGTTCCGTTACAATTTTACAAAGTAACAATATTTCAAACATAGTTATATTTAATATTTCCAATACAGAATGACAGAATTTACACTGATTTAAAGTAACAATTTTATTCCTGCTACAAATCAAATAAAAAGTGTTGAAGGATTTTTATTAGTCATAATGTTACACCTGTATTTCCACTACAATGATACTTTTAACAATACTTTCGCTGCAGAGATACAGTGTAACAATGTTTCCTATAATTCGCATTGTGCAAAGCATAGATTTCCACTCAAATGTAATTTAAGTGTTACAATATTTTGGTTACAGTTGGTACAGTTACTATAGTAATGGTATTTCCACTACTTTTTTACTGAGTAACATTATTTCCGCTATGAACATATTTCCAATATAGCTTATCAGAGTTTCCACTGACTGAACTAACACGATGTAACATTATTCTGCTCCATATTGCAAAATTATATAATGTATCATTATTTCTGCTAGTCATAATGTTACATTGTATTTTAACTACAGTTATACTTTGAGACAATACATTTCTCTACAGGGGAACAGTGTAACATTTTTTTCCTACAGTGTGAAACGCTGTTGTGTTCTGCTCAGCATGTCATACCGGAGTGGAATCTGATATCTTTTCAAAGTTTAGAAACTATTCTTTTACTTCAGGTTTAAATTTGTATACATAAAGTAAAATTCAAATGATGTATCTGGGATGTTTTAGCTGTAAGGTTTGTTGCAGTTCACATAGATATTTGCTGTAACAGGTTATGCACAAATATTCCATTAATATTACAGCAATTGATCATTTAATAGGACGTCATAAAAACTGCATGCAAGACAATAATACATGAATTTAAAAAAAAAATGCTGCTTTAAGTAGTTTAGGATAAGTGACACAAGTTTGCAAAGTAACATTTGCAGTGTGTAAATCGCTTTCATAATAGTAGTAAAACTGAAAACAGAATTTCCAATGCTCTTTGAGTTACAGTATCTATAAAAAGTGCTGTATAAATAAAGGTTATTGTGTTGGAGCTCTTGTGCGTCAGTGGTTAGAAAAGGGACTTGCCTTACCTACCTGATTATGCAGTCTCACCACTGGTTAGTCCTTGAGTGACGACTATTCCCTTCTTTGCTACCCAGAGAGAGTTAGAGAGAGAGAAAGAGAGAGAGAGAGAAAACTCAAATCCTCTGCACCCATCGGACATCTAACGACAAGTGTCGGAAATGTTTTCATGCTTCTCTGAGCATCGGTTTGTGCCAGGCGATCAATGAGCGGTCAGCATCACAAAAACGGACCGACTGTCAGTTTCGACGCCATTCAGATTGCCAATGCTAGAATGAAGGGCTCCCACTCTGTCAAGAGGCACCGCATAACTATAGTAAGTGCTAATTACTCATTCTAATTAGGCTGATTAAATTTAGGATAGAGGGAAAAGGCTGTTAGTAATGAGTCTTTTGTAATGTGCAAAGCCATTAGAGTCAGAGAGGAAGTAGATTTGTTGACACGGGAAGGTTTTAATGTAGAATGCACTTGAATCCGGTCCAGGCTGTGAGATTTTCGAGCGTATTTGGCAAATGATTAATCACAGTGAATATTGTGATTACCCCATTAAAAGGTGTAAACCCGGCAGATTTTGTTCTAACACTGTGGCTGCATCGGCTATTGACTGAAGCTGGATTGACTGAAACTATGTTGAGATCAAACAATAATGTTTTTATAGGAGGCTTGCATGTTGTGATAGAGAAATATTTCTCTGTGATCTAGAGTGTCCTAGATGCGAGAGTTTGTCCTAGAGGGAGAATTTAGGACACAGTCTTTTTAAGGATCTCTCGTGCTCCTAAATAATGATTTTACATGAACTTCAGTTAACATACTTTCACACTTCTCGCTTAATTTCTTTTTTTTTTAAAAACAGAAAACATTGCAATGACTTAACACCTGCTTTTCTGCAAATCACACTTTTTAAATCTGATCTGATCAAGTTTACCAGTTCCTATTCACTCTGATATTATTCCTGAATGAGTCTGCCGTTTGTAGTAACAAACAATATCTGCCATAATACTCATTTTAGGGTTCAGTATTAGCCTGGGAACGAAGCTCAGATGAATCACATAAATTACAGGGTGGTAGAATGCTCTCACATTAAAATGTGCTTTGTGGAGTGCATGGCTTTTCTGTATTTTAAATATCTCTGTGTGGTGTCCCCTTTTCTGTTACTGTCACTGAATGTGACTTTGCAGTCCATTTAACTTTTGTTAAATATTTTTCAGTGGAGAAATATATTGGACGGAATTTTATTTAATCCATTGAGACTAGATTAGACTCACATTTGTGAGACTGATCATAAAGACAAGCAGTTTTTAATTTGGAATACCATGCACAGGTTAATAGTTCAAATTAAAACCAGAAGCATGTATTAAGAAGGTAATTGGTTCTCTTTAGTTTATGGTTGTGGATCAGTATAGGAACATTTTTTTTTTGTTTCACATATTGGGAGCTGTGCACATTTCCTGTAATTGCTCTTGATTTCATTCTCTTATTCCTCATTATTAGCATCCTTAAAACTTGGGTAACTGAATAACAGCGTAATGAGTCCCATACTATTATACATCTGGTTTTAATTTACCTACAAAAAAAGGACGTCTTAAATTGATCAAAAATCATGTTTAAAAAAACTCTTTCACATTATCATGCGACCGCTAAAGACTTGAGTAACGGCTTCTGAAAAAGCACCTTTGCATTACAAAAATAAATGATATTTTAAACATTTTTACTTTAAATTTTTTACTGTATGTACTGTAAATCTTTAATTTTAAACTGTATGTTTTTCAAAACATTGCTGTCATTTACTGTTTTTCAGTACAAATGTCTGAGACCACATTGCAAATTTAATATTGCAAATTTGCAAATAATATTTTTTAAAATAAAAAATTTGTTTAAAGTTTTAGGGTTTCAAAAATGTAACACAAATCTGTATTACGTGTAATGAATAAAAAGATACCGATATCACCAATATTTATAGGTGATAAATCAAATAAATGTGCACCAGTGACGATGTACTTAGTGCAGATGGTACAAAATGAAGCTCAAGATGCTTTTTGGAACATCTTGGCACCTGCCTTTCCTTTCATATCTGGTAATACAACTAAAGGGTCTTGATTTATAAAAAACAAAAAGAGTTTCTATAGAGTTATTGATGTGATGTGATTCATTGCTGGATGGTGCTGGTGCTCTCATCATTGTTTCAGTGCAGCTTTATGACATTGAAGGCTTTTATGTGCTTCTGCTATCTATTTTGAACCCTAAACCTTATTCTGTATTTTAAAGCAATAGCTCAGGCCAAAATGAAACCTTTGTGATCATGTACTATGTTCTTCCAAAAAGCGAATAGTTGGCACAGTTGAACTAACTGTCTAGAGTTTGAAAGTCAAATTGAAGTAATCTTGAGGTAGATCTTCAAGTTCTGTTCAATTTTGTACCACTTAAGGTCTTTTCATGACTGGAATAGCGTGACTCAGATGCAGGCAACATATTGTAGATCTGTCTCCTCTCAGGTATTGTTTCGGTCTCCATCTACGTCATACATCATTTCCTGCATCCCTTATTGAGAGATCTTGTTCATTTTTCTTTATCCTGGTAGCACGCATGCTGTAGCCTGTTCATCTACAGTACATTGGATATTATTATTAATTGTTCTTGGGCTAATTTAAGTCCCTCTGTTCCAGATGGACCGGCATGCTGCTTGAAAACGTATCATAGATGAGTCCTCGCTGTGCGAGCCGGTGGTGTCATCTCTGCCTTTTTTTTGCTCGGTGACACTGATGTGTTTAATAGTTTTTCTATGGCCACTAATTATCATCCCTCATCCATTACAGTTATTGATTTAGTGAGTTAGCTGGGTGTACATTCACTGTCAGACATAACTTTGAATATATAGTTCATCCAAAAATGTGCTGAGATTTTGCTCACTATCAAGCTATCCAAAGTATTATATCACTTGCTCACCAGTGCATCCTGGGCAGTGAATGGGTGCTGTCAGAACGCTAGTTCAAACGACTGATAAAACGTCACAATAATCCACAAGTAATCCACGTAACGTTTTGTGAAGTTATAAGCTGCTTGTTTGTAAAAATGAAATCAATTTCAAAACTTTCAACCCAAAACCACTGCTTTGAATGAAAATATGAGTCTTTTTTTCCCATAGTGTTGCGTTCTCCAGTGAGAATCTGAGTCAGGGGAAAACATGCACAGATCAAGCACCATTTACAAGTTAAAATAGTCCAAATATCATTACAATATATTGGATATTTCCATATAAGAGGACAACATGATAGCAGCATCGATTCACAAGACATTAATTGATGTACTGGAGCTGTGTGGATAACATGGATTATTGTGATGTTTTTATCAGCTGTTTGGGCCCTCATTCTGACGGCACCCATTCACTTCAGACGATCTATTGATAAGCAAATGATAAATTAGCAGTTTAAAAAGTTAACTTTTTATTCAAATAAAAACGTATATAACGTTTCCATATAGGATAAAAAATTGGTTATGTGTGACTGGCAGGATGAGACTTCATCTTGAAATCAGCAAAAACATTTATTTTGTGTCTAAGTACCCTGCTTCTCTATTTCTAAAAGGATGCAGCTCCAGTATTTTTCAGTGAAAGAGGAAGTCAAAGCAGATATCCAGGAAATTGTCTGACATTTTGTCCAGATTACTTTATTTACGTCTCCCTTCCTATGAGTGGAAACTTTAGAGCACTATACTGTAGCACATACAGATGTCAGCTGAAACTCTTTGACCAGTCTGGTTCACAGGTATACGTCCTTGATGGGAGGAAATGGAGATATGTTTTCTGCGGTGAAGTCCCTCTTTGAGGTTGTCGGGTTCAAATATCTTCGTGTAAACAGTATTTGACATTCCCTATGTTTTCATTTGCCTGTCATTTGACTGTCTTCCACAATGAATAAAGTATAAAGAGATTAAAATGAGGGCAGGTAAAACTTTTTAAGATATGTAGTTGAAACGCTGTTGCATTGACACAAAATGATGTGGAAGTTTGGGATTAGTAATGATTTTTTTGAAAGCCTCTTATGCTCACCAAGATCAGAAATATAGTAAATCTTTAACTGTCTCCAGCACACATCACACACAGATGGGCGAAATGAAGTGGCGTCCCGTCCTGGGAGGTCAGGGGCCCGCTGCCGGAACTCCATCGCCTCCTGTGCCGATGAGCAGCCACATATCGGCAACTACCGTCTCCTCAAAACCATTGGAAAGGGCAACTTTGCCAAGGTCAAATTGGCACGACACATTCTAACAGGACGAGAGGTGAGCTCAATCGAGAACCTTTTTTTGGCACAATTTTGAAGTGTGTGTGTGTGTGTGTGTGTATATATATATATATATATATATATATATACAGGGTTTTTTTCTATGATAACATTTTTTCACAATTTTATGCTGGTCAATGCGATGCAAATTTATCTCTGAAAATAGTAATCATTTATTTTCTCTTTGTTTACATAATGTAATGTCATTATGCAAAAGAACAAGAAAAAGTTCTTCAAATTATCTCTACAATTGTAATATTATAAATAAATAGTGTCTTTTTTCTTTGGATTTGTGGATGAAATACGATCTACACTGTAAAAAATTACCGTGATTTTAACAGTAAAAAACTGTTAAATGGTTAACGGTAAATTCCTGTAAACTTGACCGTGTAAAAAACGGAAACTGACATTCCCATAATTCAATATTACATTTTATTTGAATTCGATGTTTTTTCTTTGAAAAAACATCAAATTCATCTTAGTTCATCTTAGTTTTTTCTTTTCAGTTATGTTTATTAGGGTTATATGTTACATCTAATGTTGTAAAATGCATATTTCAATATATTGCATATTTCAGTTTATGATGGTGTTTAGTGTTTGTGTGAATGACACTGAGCTCCTTCTATAAATGATCATTCTAAAAGCTGCTTGTGATGGGCTTTGGTTCATCATGTGACTTCATCAACATCACCTGCATTTGGTGCTTATCAGTGTATTTCAAAGCTACAAATTTCAGATTTCAGTACTTTAATAGCTTGGTATATTAACGTTGTATCAGTTAATGAAATTACAGAATTTAACTGTAAATTTAACTTAAAACTGTAAAACCTAAAACAGTCACATTCCGGCAACCACAGCTGCCAGTTTTTTACCGTAAATTTTACAGATTTTTTTACAGTGTAGATTTGTTCCTGAATGCTTAAAGAGGTTCATCATGATGTTGAGTTGAACTGCAGAGATAAAATCATATTACTGATTCTCTTTTACTGGCTACTCTAAAACTTCATTGAACAATTGAAAATAATTTTTTTCTTCTTCTCCTTTTTCTTCAGGTGGCCATAAAAATAATTGATAAGACACAACTTAATCCTACCAGCCTTCAAAAGGTAAACATTTCAGGATTACTACTGAGCTGTAAAACCCCTTTCCCTCTCATTCTCAGTCTCTTTATCCGTTTCTCTTTTGCTGGTTTAAGAACAAGAGTGTCGAGAACGGAATCCCCCTTTTTGTGTTCCAGAGCGTATTAAACATTAACCGCATATGTAGATAGCACCTCTTGTTTTACTGTCTATTTTTAAAATCCCAGTTTGTTATCTTTTTAATTTGGCATAAGTTGACACTTTCGTTTTCATCAGCTCAAGATGCAAACCAAAAATCAAAGGGACTTCTGTTCAGAGTGGTGCATGATGGGAGAGCAGTAGCTGATGGAGAAACCCTCAGTGGACTTGGATTTCAGAGGCAGCTAATAATAGCAGGAGCGAAAAATCAGAATGAGAGGCTCGAATAATAACTACACACATGCAGAGTGGAGAGCAGAGCGCTTAGATGGGACTCTTTGCTTAGCTGGGGTCTTCTGGAGTTTGTCATTTTTGATGTCATATTTTGTGCCAAAAAAGATAGTGACCAGCTTTTGAGCGTTTTTTTTTCCCTCTGGATGGACCATATAGATCACATTGTCACATTGAGGCCAATGTGAGGTGTTGATGTTCTCTTCCACTGGCTGCCCTTTTCCCTATAATTAGCTGGCACTTGTTTTTCCAGGCCACTGATTTAGGCCGTTTTCCATTTGCAAGCCGATTGACAGCCCATGGCTTAGGTTGTGTCTCTGGAGGGAAGGTGGTGATCGGTTTGGGGCATAAGGGGAAATACTGAGTGTGATTGAGCCCCAGTGCGGCCCACTGCAACTCCCAGTATGTATTTCCAATTAAGATGTCATGTCCTCAATAACTTGAGGATGATTAATGAAGGTCTGTTGGTTAGTTTTGTTAGTTTTAGTCATTGTTTGCTTTGCTTTGCATTACATTGAGTTTTTAGTTTAAGGCACGATTTTGCCAGATTAGTAATGGTGGGAAAGAAAATTCTATGTATCTAAAAATATCTATCTATCTATCTGTCTGTCTGTCCATACTGTATATTAAATAATGACATTATTTTAAAATAGTGGAAACTAAATTAACATTTTCGCAAGTTTTACTTCAAATTCATTATAAAGGTTATGAAATGAACATAAAAGTTGGAAGATCTGGTTTTTTCTCATGGCTGATATTACAGCCTACTAATAATTTTAAATATGTCTGGATATATATTGTTATATACTAATGAAATTAGTACCTCAATTCAGAAAGAATACATTGAATTTAACAAAAGTGACAGTAAATGCAAAAAATAATGATGCTGCAAATACAGAAATAAATGACATTTTTGTGAATTGCCATAATATTTCACTTTATTACAGTTACTACAGTAACTAATTTATTCTAGTAACTAAATGCTGTGATTAATGTTAGTTCAGCTGTCAACATTTGATGTCAAATTATTTTAGTATTGCTCAGTCATAGTACAGTCCTTCATTTGTATAATTTTTTTGTCTCGACCTCTGCAAAGATGTTTGCTGTCTATCTCTGTCCTTAACTTACGTCAGCCATAGTATGTAATGACTGCTCGTCTGTACTGCATAGTCCTGGACAGGAGGCTGAGTCATTATCACCGCTGATTCAGCCGTTACTCGCTTTCACTGCTTGACATTTCAGAGCTCTGATATCTCATGTCTGATTTTTCGTATTATTATTATGGCAAAAGGGGATGTTGGGGTATTAGTATCCACATGAGTATCCGAATGCTACACTGCAAGTATTAAGGTTGCAATAGGTGCAGTTAAAGATCTGAGTCCTTGCAAGTCATTTTGGATAAAAACTCAGCTAAATTACAAGTAACAAGGTAGCTGCACTCCTCCTCACTTACTTGGTTTCTCAAGCAAAACTGGGTCACAGATTGTTTTATCTTCCAATTGACTGGAAAAACTTGTATTCAGTTCCAGTTTCAGCTTTACCTTTCGGTCTTTATCTTATCTTTTTTCACTTAAGCATTCGATTCAGCATCGGGTGCAAAAACAAGCTTTTATAATGGCGAGTTTATCTTTGACGAAGGTCTTGAGTGTTGCTTGTTGTGTAAGTGGATTGTTTTTTTCTTCTCTGGACTTTCTAATGAGACCCACATGGTGGAATGAATGGGAAGCAATGACCCCGTTTGGTTAAATAATAACAATGTCAATAGTGGACGTCAGTAGAGGACCGGCCCAGACAATGGCTTTGATGGCAGTGCTAGAGTTTATCTCAACATCTGACCCATATCTTCATAGTCCATCTCAGTCCCTGCACAAATAAAGAGGCTAATGTCATATTAATACTATATATTTGTGACCCTGGACCACAAAACCAGTCTTAAGTCGCTGGGGTTTATTTGTAGCAATATCCAAAAATACATTGTAT
>JAUMHI010000217.1:693395-705358 GCA_032359435.1 Enteromius unitaeniatus | reverse complement strand
GCTTTCATATGATGTATACATCTCAGTTTTGTAAAATTTTACCTTATGACTGGTTTTGTGGTCCAGGGTCACATATTAAGTTATTAAAGGCATGCTTTCTCTTGTCATTTGCTTGAACTCATAAACCTGTATGACTATTTTTCTCTGAGGAATGCAAAAGACGATATGTTTTGAAAAAATGTCTGTACACTGAAAGAATACACAGAATGTTGTTTTGGATTTCAGCGTTCCTCTAATTGTTTTCTTTTGTGTTCCACAGAAGACAAAGTCAGTCATACAGGTTTGAAACAACATGAGGGTATGAACGTGGTGTACTTTTTGGATGGACTGTACCTTTAATTATGTTTCTGGTTGTTTTCGGGAGTTTTTAGTTGTTAATTTGATACCATATCAATTCACAATTACAGTTTTGTGTTTGTATTTAGCTCCTATTTGTTTTCTTTCAAGTCGTCTTCATGCTACTGTCCTTTTAAATGTTGACAAAAAAATATTTATATGCAATTAAGATATTATTTAATATAGTCTTTCTTTTCTACGCCAACTGACCAAAATATTGTTCATATTCATCTAGCATCTTATTCCACATCATTTTTATTATTATTAGCAGTAGTAATATAAATTGCTATTTGTTTATTTATGGAGGGGGTATACAGTGGGTACGGAAAGCATCAGTCCCCTTTAAATGTGTCACTCTTTGTTATATTGCAGCCATTTGCTAAAACTAATTTTTTTTTTTTACACGCAGCACCCCATATTAACAGAAAAACACATAATTGTTGACCCTATATATATATATATATATATATATATATAATATATATTAAAAAAAAAATCATGTGCCACACAAGCATGTTCATGCTTTTTTTAATTCAAGATTTATGTTTGCTGGAAGCAACTAACAAGCAAATAAGCAAATCAGCAAATAACACTGAGATCACATGTTGACACTTACAGTGCAATTTAAAGATATGCAGTGATACTAGACATAGAGAAAATTGCTATGCTTAATACTGAGTCAGTTTTGAAATGTCTTGGAGCCGCTGTTTCATTTGGCACGCAGCTCTTTGTCGTTAACCTTAATATTCAAATACAGCATCCACCCACACACCTCAGGCCCTCTCACAGACAATGACCACTTCTCTGCTTCCATGAGCTTTTTCTTCTTCGTCTCTCACCGATGCTGTTTTTCTTTGCGTTGGTGCGACCTCTTACGCAACCGCCGAGAGTGGGAAGACAGCCTATGGTGCTGGTTCCATCTCCTTGTTAAAATTAACCTCTTTTTATGTATGAATATCAGCGATCGACAACCCTGAGATGGAGTCAAGGTTGAGAGCGCGGAAGCTGAAAGAAGCGCGTGAACGTCACGGCTGCGTGTTTTCAGATCATGCGCGTGGGTGTTCGTAGGTGTTGAAGAGTTCCGTTCAGTGATCCCGGATGATTTTTTTTTTTTGCTTCTGGTATCTACACATTTCTTTCTGTCTCACAGCGAGTGAATGAAGAACATCTGAGATCAGGGATGTGAATGAAAAAGCGATGAGTCACAATTTCTCCTATAAGAGAAGGCCTTAAATCCTAAGTTCATTCTTGATTACTTTGATTTGGCCCTCAAGCAGCCCAACACCTGCTCAAATATGCCTGTTTCTAGTGCGGTGCACAGATGGTTCGGCCTCTTCTTTGTGTGTGGTCATGAGGAAAGGACAAGTGCTTAGGGGCGTTTTTGAAAGGATAATTTAAAACCCTTTCATTTTTTCTTTTCTTTTTGTTTTTTTTTCAATTCTGTTTCATTTTCTTTTTTTCTGCAATTTGTTTTAATGGTTAAATTGAATCTTGGCAATCAAAAAATAATGAAGCCTGTGTGTTACTAAAACGTGGATTTTTTTCATGGTTCTCACTGGGGCCAGGAAGAGTTTTTAAAGAAACTTATTCTTTTATTTAGCAAGTACATGTAAAAAATAAATCAAAAGTGATATTGACAAGATTTATAATGCTACACAAGATTTCTGTTCTTTTAAACTTTCTAGTCCTCAATGAAAAAATGTTATGATGTATAAACAATATATTAAACAGCACAATATCTTTTAACATTGATAATGATGATAATTGTTTCTTGATTATTTATTAAAGATTAACAGTTTTATTTTTAGGTCCCTATGAAAGCCATTTTATTTTTTTTCCTAAATTCTGTTAATTTAATAATTTTATCATTGAATTATTGGTTTGCTGGTTTAAATAAATATTTAGTCATCAAAAGGCAAATCAAATCTAAAAAATAAATATTGAAAAAAGTATTTTATTATCTTGTCTTATCTTAAATATCTTTATTTAATTTTTTATTTTACAATAATTTCCCTGTGAATTAAATTTTTTTTTATTATATTTCTTATATTACTTCTATTTTCTGGATTGTGATTTAATTAGTACCGCAAACGATTAATGTTGATTATTAGCATCCAAAATAAAAGTTTTGGTTTACATAATATGTGTGTGTGTGCTGTGTAATTGTGCATATAAATACACACACATGCATGTTTATAATGTAGAAAGATGCGTAATGTTTATATATAAAATTGATTTATAATTTAAATAATGTATAATATAAATTGTATAGTAAATACATGTAAATATGTTCAAATCATATACTGTTTGTTTATGTGTATTTATACATAATAAATAATTAATTGTTTGACAGTAACAGATTTAATGCAAATCTATAAAACGTTAACAATTTTAAAATGTACTTAAATTTAAAATTGAGCAATTCTTTCTATTTTTGGCAAAGTAAGGTTCACTGCTGAAAAACCCCATATTAAAATAAAGTTGTAATTTAGTTTAGTTTCTTTTTGTAGTTTCTAAAAAAACTCCACAATAATCACATAAAAGCTGGAGTATGTGTAATACTATATACCATGCTTGATTTGTTGTACAGCCCTACTTTGATATATTCTTCCAAAATTCGCCCATTTCCCATGTTGTATGTATTCCACCGTTTCGTGTGTTGTCTGCATTACGGAAATCATAGATGTTCCTAGATGATTACACAACTACATATAGGAAAATGATTTAGGAATGGAAATGTTAATAAAACCCACAAAACCTCTGCAGTCTGGCAGCGTTTTGCGGGCTTGTCGTCCCGCTGGCATTGACCTCATTTGTGCTTGCATCATCCAGAAAGCAATGCATCTGTGCAGGTCTATTTGTTACTTGTTTGCCTTAATATGTCTAGATTTGACCTGATATTTCATAACATCTGGATTGGTTATTCCTGTCCTCCTTCGGTTACCATATGAAGATGTGTTTAAAGCTCTATAACGAAACAAGATTATCTGAATTACGTTTTAAGGATATAAAATGCACAAATGTGGCACGTTTCGTTCACTCCTCTAGCCAGACATGCAAATCTTTCAGCGGCTACTTTATTGTTTTTCTTTTCCTTCAAGGTTTGCCAACTGCTGATTATCATGGACTTCCCTTTTCCTGTTTTGATCCCATCAGCCGGAATATATATATTTTTTACTGGTGAATTTCTTTGCTATTAACACACTGCTTTCCTCTAATATTGGGGTTTAAATTGTACAATTATTGAAGCAATTTACAGTGCAGTTTTGAAAGACAATATATCAAAGGTTGGAAAGATCAGGAAATGATCGACAGGAATGGAACGACCTGTTTTTGGACCATGGTACAATGATATAACATATATTAATAGCACAGCTATACAGCTTGTGATTTTACAGTGATATTTAAATATATTTATTTATATTTATATATAATCTTTATACCATGGTGGCTGAATTTCACTAAATATATTTTTCTTATTTGTAATACCTTCTTTTTCGACTTGCTTTTTACTTTATAGTACAGTGATGAACCTCCCCTTTGAATAAGGTCAATTAAAAAGAGCAGATACTAAATTCAGTGAGAGAAAAATAACCCTGATGTATAACTTTGTAAAATTAGTTATTGTAATAAATGTCGTATGCTCATCGATGATGCAGTTATCTGATAGAAAACACTTCTACAGTGAAATATTATTATAATTTAAAATAACCAATTTCTATTAAAAAGTATTTTAAAATGCTGTTTTTTATAAAAAAAAAAATATTCAGAAGAAAAGCCCTTGTGTGAAATAGAAAAGATTTAATGGCTTGAATAAAAAAGAAAACAACAACACTTTTTTTTACCGAACTTGAAATAGTAGTAGTTCGAACATTTACATTTTTTTTTATTTATTTAATTAATTTTTTTTTTTTTTTTTACATCATGCTCAGATAGGCATTTGTCTATTTATTCCCTTCTCTGTAACTTCACCACCCCTAAATTTTATAAGGTTCACACTGCTATTTTCTTGTAATTGAAGGAAACGTACTAAATGTCTGCTGTGATCTATGTGGTGAGCTTAGGTGCTTGTTTCACAGACATTTTTCCAGAGAAATATTTAATCCCATGAGTCAGTAAGGGATATACTGCAGTCACATTAGGACGCTGTTACAATGCTCTTTCACTCTTTCCAGTTCTCAAACACACACACACACAGGAAGGGATGGCTAAATACAATTAAAGCAACACGTGCCAAGTGCATTTAATCACCAGGTCTGCCCAGGTTTGAAGAGAAAGGGGGCAAAGGTGCCAGGATTATCCAGGGATCGGTCCTACCACACTGCATCCTATCAGACAGCAGCACCACCCAGATGGGCTTAAAGCTCTCTTCTTCTCTTTTATCCACTGGTGTCTTTACTCTTATTGTTCTGTTTGCGTGTCGAGGATGGAACGTTTTCTTCAATTTGTCCTGTAGGAAAGCATTATTAGATTGCAGATCTTACGGCACGAAGGCCACGTTTCCTTCACATTTGAGAAAATGTCTGTGATGCTTAAGCATTTTCTAAGCCACATTTGAAATACAATTAACAACATAAGACATGCATGCGTATGGATATTGTATTTTTACAATAGGAGTGCATGAATATTACTACACTGGATGTTTATTTACTCTATCGTTCAAAAGTTTGGGTCAGTAATCATTTTTGCTCCCACTTTATATTGCGTCCCTAATATCTGTACACATACATGGTAACTAGAAATGCAGAAAATGTAAGTACACATTTGTGCATAGTAATACAGCTGTATGTATGTAACAACCCACTGAATGGTGTAAGTACAAATGTGTAACAGCACATTGCTCTTATGCATGTTGTTGTTACAGTCCTGTTGCACATCATGTCTCATGTCATAGTTTTTTAACACCAGGAATGTCAAAAATTCATAATAAAGCACTACAGACAGTGAAACTCAGTATTTAATTAAAAATATTTAGCTTTGAGCTTGTTACAATATTCAGGGAAAGTTAGAAGAAGCGTTCTGAAAAGAATAATACACCACAATCACAGACATTCCTAATTGCATGGGATTAAATTTCCCCAGAGTTAACTGAAGAAGGTAGGTCATTTGCCCCGTAATTCACCAAGGTTGTTTGAGGGAGAAATAAAAACACAGACTTGTTTTGGTTTAAAAATGTCTGTGAAGCTCAAATTTACCTAATTTCTTCACAGCAAATGAGTCCTGTCCAAGTTGGGCTAAAGATACCAGACAAAGTGAGCTCAATATGTCCAATTGTGCTCTAAAATTGTGGCTTTCCTCACTTGATTGACATCTTTCGACTCTTTCAAAGCCAATGCATACTGTACATTGTTACGAAACTATGATTGAGCCCACAGTATTCCTTTGAATTTTGTCTTTCAGCTCAACTTAGATCTCTTTGATAATTGTTGAGTTTCAGGATGTTGTTGGGGCTGGTATTTAGTCTACCTTTTTGGTTATTTTGGTCCTTTCTTGTGTATGCGTCTGGCAGAATTAATGATTTTTGAACAGTCGGTTTTGATTCACCAGCATCACTGCACTGCGTTAAAACAAACAACTCAACATCTAAACCTAAACACTTCATATTTTTGAACAAAGGAACATCTAAATATTTGGATCTTGAAGTTTCTATTTTAAGTTCTTAAAATGTTTTTTTTTTTTCTTTCTAGCATGACTGGATTTGCTGTCATAAGAAGTACCTGATGTAATTAGCCAGCTTTCTCTGTTCAAGCCTTTAATATGCTGACGTGATCTTTGCTGGTAAAAAAAAGTGTTGGAAAAGAGTGTGAGCGAGTAACACAACTACAAAAAAAAACATTGTTACTGCTTATACAGAAGAGTTAAGGATTTAATCAAACCCATGAAACTAAATATTAAAGTTGTAGTTTACCAAAAATACAAATTATGTTCATCCTCTTGTTTCTTTCAAACCTGTATGACTTGAATACAGAAGTGTTTTGAAGAATTGTCCTGGTTGTATGGATTGAATGCACTACATGCATATTGAGGCATTCAAGCTTATAATAGAATAGTGGGCAGTAAGACTTGTTTTGCCATCTTTTTAGTCTTCTGAAGTCAATCAATAGTTTTGTGTAAAAAAACCAACCAAAGTTCTCCAATAAGCTTTTAACAGCTGTATCTGAGTTGTAATAAATGTATTGTTCATTGTTTGTTCATGTTAGTTAATATATTAACTAATGTTAACAAATCGCACCTTTATTGTAAAGTGTTACCAACTTGGAATAAAGCAAAAAAACATTATGTGGTGCTCTTATATTATATTTCTAAGCCTTTGCACCACAGGAATAAATAACTTTTTTAAACGCATATTAAGAAATTAAATTACATTAAATACATTAAAGTATTTACTTCTTTTTTTTCTTAAATGCAGCAAAAAAGAAAGAAAGAAAGAAGTAATCGTACCAACCCCAAACTTTGGAATTTTAGTGTACTAAAAAACACACTCTGGACACCTTAGCAATCACAAAGCACCTGGCAACCACTCGGAACAAGCAACACTCACATTTTTCAAAGACAAAATAAACATGGAAGTTATTGCCTTGGTTTCTTGTATGGCTTATTTTGTGCATTTCTAAACGGTCCTTAAACAAGCACACAACGAAGCTCTTAAATATAATTGACAACCTAGCAGGAGTTTTGCATTTGCTGCATTCTAAGCACTTATTTGATCTGTTTTCTTGAGTAATTTGAGAGCGTTTCATGTTCTCAGAAGTGGAAGCCGCGTGAGGAACGGTAACTGCTGTTTGCATGCGTCTTAAACGGGGAAATGAGCCGTGGAGGAAGTTAAAGACACAAACACTTTAACATGCTGCTGAGGGAAAGTGGGCTCTTGTCCAATTAGGCCAGCCGAAAGATCCCTTTGAGCGAATCTTATAATGTTCGGTAATTATAATGGTTGGTAATTGTGAAGGTCTGCGTTCATTCCAAACTTATATGTCCTGCCCAAACAATATCATCAGGAAATATCATCCTAAACGCTTTAATGAGCTCTTAAAGCGGTCTCATGCCCTTCATCTCTGGATTATTTTCTCTACCTAAATATGTCTACGTGTCCCACTTCTACTTTATCCCCTTATAAATGTCCAAATGTCATCCAAATCGGGTGGACAATGTTTCTTCTTTAGCTTCAGAAGGAACTGAATATGAGCTCTGAGCGTTTACTACTATTGGAAATATAGTCAAGAGGCGTATGTTTTTGTGTTATGTAGCACGTTTGTGCATTAAGTTTGACTTCCTGTTGTGGTTAGCGGTTAAGGGCCATTCTGTTTAATAGATCATCAAAGTGCTCAAAGCGAGACGTTTCCTCAATTGGGTTTTATGTATTGTTTATCTTAGAAAAAACTGTAATGAAATGGCCTCTACTATTGTGTGTTGTGTGTGTGTACTTGTGTACGCATGCATGAGTTTTTGTACTTCTTTCTAACACTAACACTGATTCTAACACTGTAAATACTTTTAAATCTCTACTTCTCTGTCACGTAGACAGTATTTTTGACCAACGTGAGTCATGACATGATCTATAAAATGGGTTGCAAGTTCTGATTTCAGAGGGAAAACAATTAAATCAGTTAATATTTAGAAACATTAATAATTTAATAACTCCATTAAATGTAATTTAGCAAAATGTAGAATTTATATATTTTTTTATATTTATATTTTTTGTACTGTGTATAATTATAAGATGCATACATTCACTTATATTCTTATATTTAGAAAAAGGTTTTTGTAGCATAATATTATTATTATTATATCATTACTTATGTATGCAAATAATTATGTATTTTTAATGTAAAAAAACGAATTGTTTTTAACTTTCCCAATACAAATTGCGCTAACCACTATTTGTGAATATTATTGAGAACCTGAAACTATTGAAACTTGAGACATTTATAACCCAAAATTCCCTGTTTCTTATTCAGTCTCATTATTTAGCATTATCGTTGTCCATGCAACTGTTAACGGTTAAGATGTGAAGCGCTGGTCTGTATTACCACAGCAGCTCATGTGCTACGTGTGTATTTGTAGTGGTGAGAACTGTGTGTGCAGTGTGGATGGCCCCTGTCTTACTCACTCGGTACAAATGACTGCGTCTCTATGAGCGACTTCCTGTTTATGAGATGTGCTGATAGAGGAGGGGAGTGTGGGGTGCTTGTTGAGGGACTGCAGAAGTGTTTCCTGTTTCTCCACTGCCAGTTGCATACTGGTATCCAGAATGACCAGCGTGTGATTGGTGTTTGTGTAGTGGTGGGTGGGGCTGTTTTAGTAACCTCAGGAAATTAGCTTGCATTTTTACTTTTCCTTCACCGAGCCATCAAAACAGGATCCTTTATGGCTTGATAGTCAGATTAGGTCTTTAAAAAATATTAAGAAGCGCAACTGTTTAAAATAAAGATTCTTAAAGGGATAGTTCATCCAAAAATGAAAATAGGCGACTTTGTGTCTCCAGTAGAACACAAACGAAGATTTTTAACTCACTCCACTGTAGTCTGTCAGTCATATAATGCAAGTTAATGGGCACACAATATGTGAGAGAGAAAAAAAACCATGCACAGATGAATCCAAATTAAACCATGCAGCTGATGATGATACATTGATGTCCTAAGACACAAAAGGATCGGTTTGTGCAAGCTTTGGGCTTTGTATCTTTGTATATTTAATATATTTTGTTTTTAGCATTTTTCTTCCATTAAAAAGACGAAACACAAACATTTATTGCTTCCAAGTGCATTTTCTGCGGTCTCTTCCCCCGTGCATGCACGCTGGTGTCCTCGTGGGTCCAAGAAGGTAGCGGAGGGAGAGCGAGCCACTGGAGACACTAGCCACTCGAGATAACTGCCGCCAGAAAGCAAGCCGTTAGAGGGCGAACCACCCGAGGAAAGAGCAAAGACGAAAGAAGCGAGAGGTGTGATGCTGCGTTCACACCAGATGTGAATGAAGCATTAAGCGCGAATGATTTACATGCTAAGTCAATGCAAAGATGCGATTAGATATCCTGCGGCGCGATTCACGCAAATTAACGTCCCAGGAGCATAACGAGGACACCAGTTCCCCTTTTATTTTGGACACTTTTTTTCCCCTTTGGACACTTTCTTTTGATTATTTTGTTAATAAAAAGCCTCTTCGAGGCCTGATGCCACGCCCACTGTGTTTGTTGTTTTTTCCTCGCATTACATTGGTGACATCACTAACGACCCGTCAATGAAATTTGCCATCGACTATTAGTCGACCAGTCCTAATGTATACCTCTGATACACCACAATGTCCGACTCACTCCGTATATGACTGACAGACTGCAATCATTTGAGTTAAAAATCTTTGTTTTTGTGAAGAAAGAAAGTCACCTTGAATGCCCTGGTGGTAAGCAGATAAACATCAAATTTGAAGTTTTTCATACTTTTGGGTGAACTGTCCATTTAAGCAGCTAAATTAGCATATTAGAATGATTTCTGAAGCATCGTGTGACACTGAAGACTAGAAATTTAGCTTTGCATCACAGGAATAAATTACATTTTAAAATATATTGTTTATTTTTGGAAATATTTTTGAAAGCTCTAATACTTTTATTATCTCATTGTATTGTTGTTTTGCAAGTGACTGATTATTATTATTTTTTCGTTAGCTAAATGGTGAATTGGTGTGTAATTTTTCCTCTTTGCTGTCTTTGACGTAATAGCTCAAAATAGTTCTTTATGAGGAGTTTGGGATTGTGCACGTTCTTGCAGTGCCGTCAGCCAATCAAACCCAGTCATGTCATTTCTGCATCTCAAGAGTGATTAGTCAAATAGCATTTACTGCTCAGGTGATTAATTCAAGTATACTTCAGTGGCTCTAATGATAGTTCCTTAGGAATATTATTTTATAATTACCTGCACTAATGTATTCAATTGACAGGCCTGTATTTAATGCTCAAAAAAATGTAATGGATTTTGCTCATTTAGGCTTTTAGTAATGAATAGAAAAGAACAGACAATAACCTCTTCCTGTCACTTGAGGAACTCGGGGGAGAACTAGCTGTTTTCTGTGGTTTCTTAAGCTGCAACATGCATCTGTGGTCTTTCTCATGGGTTCTTAACCTTATTGATTGTACATTTCATAATCTTTTTTTAATTTGAGTTTATTGGAGTATGTTTAAAAAATTTAAATGTTCTAAAATAGTTTTATAATAATTTATTCAGTGTGTTACTTTAATTTACTACAGGCTTGTGCGTGTATTTATTGCGAATTTGTTGCGAATTCAGCCATAAAAAGTGTACCAAAATCATGTGGACAGATTTTTGCTTACTTCTGAGGTTCCTTGATGGCACCAACCAATGATCAAACATTCATTTGCCCTTAAAATACTACCAACCTGACTCAGTCTGCTTGCTCATGTCTGATGATTTGTCAGCATTCATGCAGCTTCATCTTGGTTAGCTTTTCCCAGATGTAGAAAGTCACAGGCAGAGGTTCATCACTTTGTGAAACTCTAGTGAATTATTCAGCAGTGCTGTGTGTTTTCCCACAGAACAGCATTGAGTGTATTCATTGTGAGACACAGGAAGTAGATCCACCTGAGGCCATGAGAAAACCACACATCTTTAGAGAGATGCACAGATGGGCAAAAGTGCATGCTGCAATTCTGCTTTAATGCCACAATGTAGAACGTGCGCACTCTAACGCACATGCAAGGGAGCGATTGACGTAAATGATGCGCTAATTGCTTGTAGGCATATTACAGACAAGATTGCATCCATTTACAAAAGTGCATGCATGTGTTTTAGAGAAAGCTTTTCTCTGCAGTGCAGCTTACCCTCCTACACACACAACATCAGGCACTTAATGTTGAAGAGCATGGCATCGACACAGTGTGTTATTTACAGGAGAATATTCAGTCCACCTAGAACTTGATGAAGTAGAAGGGTAGGTTCTCATCTTTTGTCTCATTCCAAACCTCCTAGTCATTCCTTCCTCCATGCAATTACAATTAATTGAGCACTGGAGCTTTCAGACTTCAAAAAGGATGTATCAGAAATATGTGTAGCTCTTCTATATAAAAAATGATGGCTTCTATATTCTGTGTAGAGCTTCTTGATGGTAAAGTCACTATTTGTTGAAAACCAATAATTCTTCTAGCCTTAGTGATACTACACAGGCACTAAATTTTATTTGTCTTTGTATTAATTAAATGTTATTGTTGACTGAAAACACATACACAGCATTTATTCTTGTTATTTTATTAGGTTTTATTATTTTTACAATTTAAAAAAAATCTAAAAAAGTTATTCCTTAAAACAAAAAAGTCTTGCATCCATGTCTGTTTAATACTACACACATGCTTCATTCACTCATATATTTAAGCATTATTATTTTAATCATTATTATTAAAATTAGTGCTTTCAAGTGATTAATGATGATTAATTGCATGAAAAATAAAAGCTGCTGTTTTTTATATATATTTGTGTTTGTGTGTATATACATGTAAATACAGGTAAATATTTTCAAAACTCTTTGACTCTTAAAAGTTGTGTCACTGATTTCAAGCCTGAAACATAAAGTGTCAGATTCAGCTGACCTTTCTTCACGATCCGCTCGCTGCCTGCCCCATAAAT
>JAUMHI010000217.1:635427-684412 GCA_032359435.1 Enteromius unitaeniatus | reverse complement strand
ATAAAATAAACCTACCATTAAAATGATACTGTTCTGAGACTTTTCATTTCTTTGTCATTGGACAAACTTACAAAATCTGAGAGAGGTCAAATAAATATTTCCTCCACTGTGTGTTATATATATATATATATATATATAAATATATTAGGGCTGGGACACGTTAATTTAGATTAATTAATTACACAAAAATAAAACGTAAAATTTTTTTTACGCATTTTGATCGCACTTATTTTTGCACCGCGGAACGTTTCTCACTGGATGAGTTTCGGCGGACTGATTATACTGGAGCATGAACTAGCGTTTGTAATGTTCTGAATAGGGATGTCCTGATCCCAATCGGTCGATCTGTTTGCGAGTTTTGTCAGTAAACATGGTCCTGTAATCAGTGGTAAATGCCATCAGGTGCGTGATTTCACATTGAGCTGTATACACTACACACAGCCGTTGTTCACTGACGAGCTGTGCAAATCAACGCTGATAATGAACATGGTTGTGTGCAGCTCATCAGTGAACAACGGCTGTGTGGAGTACATACGGCTCAATGTGAAATCACGCACGGCACAATATTGGTCTGTTGGACTTGGTTGAACAAAAACAAACAATATATATGACAAGTTATATGGTTATGACTACAGCTGATTTATGCACCTGCACATCTTTTAAATTGTGCATTTGTACAAAAAAGTTACAACGTTTTAAATTGAAAATGACCTACGAATCACTTCTATTATAATGAACAAAGCTGGCTCCTTGTTGATGCACCCCAGACACAGCCGTAATTGCACCACGGGTGGAGACGTTAATTACCCCTTTCTGCTGTTTGCTATGTGCTAATTGGAGTTTGATGTAAAGGGCAGCTGATAATTAACTCGTCTTGTGAGATGTGCACATTTTAGATGAGAAGGACAGCAAAGCTGGTTTAGTGCAACCACAGCACAAAAAATTATTTCTGGTCAAATAACAGCCTAGCATCCTTCTGGACGTGTGGCAGGAGGCTTTTAGTTGAGGTGTGAAGAGTTTCTGCAGATTTAGCCCAGCGTCATGTGGTTATTTAACCAAAGGACCCTGAGCGGAGCAGCAGGGTGTTTGAGGGCAGAGGAACAGTGTGATTAATTAATGATGAGACAAACCCTGTGAGACCCTCAGCGCTTTTTCTGACACACACACACACACACACTGGGAAGCTCACACAGGAAGTTTTCCATCATACATAACCTGATGTCAGACTTTCAGGCGTTATACATTATACCAAAAGTGTTTTCATAATCTCTGTTTTGTTTGCTTTTTTTAAAGTTTTTAAAAATGGTAGAACATAAAAAATATTAAGTATATTATAATATTAAGCTGATAGAGTTTTTGTAGTTCTGAGAAGCTAAGTCTACAATATTATGTTGTATTGTTTTTTTTAATTATTTTTATCTTCTAAATTACCCAAAAGTAATTGTCTTAATTTGTTTTAACATCATTAGGTATACAAAACATCATATTGAATACCTAATCATACCTAAGATAAATGTACTTAAAACAAAATGTAATTTTGTAGTTAATAGCTTGCAGTATTATTATGTATTATTTTATTTAGGCTTCAAAATTACACTACACGCTATGTTATAATTGCTATCAAATATTAAACACATTTTATATAGCTGTAGAAATTGTTTTTGTTGTATGCAATATTATATTGTATTGTTTATGCAAGAGTATGCAAATAGCGTTTTCTTGTTAAAAGAACATATTTAAGATAAACTTACATGGAGAAAAATATATATTTTTATAATATATTATAATAGAGGTAATATAAAAGTTCTAAAGTTGCAGTAGCAGGAAAATGGGGTTTTTCTTTTACTTGTAGACACTTGTTTTATTCAGCAGCTTCTCAGAAACCAAAGCTCTGTTTAAATCCTCAGTTGAGAAGAGCTGAAGACAAAAAGCCTCCCTCTCTTTGTGTTTCTTCTGTAGTCGCTCTCCCTCCCCGCTGCAGGCCAGTGAGAAGGAGAGAGAAAGCCCTGCCGATCTGACGGAGCGCTGCTTTCGGGAACTGCTGGGCCGTGCTGCCTATGGCAACATCAAGAACGCAGTCACCCCTGTGCTTATGTAAGAGACCCACCACATATTGCTCCTGTCAGCTTAGCTTAGGAAAGGTTCAGAATTTCATTTTGTATACCTACGTGTGCATTGCTTCAGTTATAGCTGTATGCTACTTAAGATTAAGTGGATTTGTTTAGAACTTCTAGTTTCTTAATTTTGGCATTTTGATAAGGGACTATGAGTAAGTCAGAATATTTAAATACTGGTGTTCGGTAATGGAGTATTTATGCCTTTTTAATTAATCTCACTGCGGGGGGAGTGAATCTCATTTTTCAGTCTCTTTTGGCTTCATTTCTAAAGCTCGAGGTCTGTTCTCTCACCGCAGGCATCTTGATAATCACTCACTGTGGGAAGGCAAAACATTTGCGGTGCGCTGCTTTAAGATCATCATGTACTCCATTCAGGTGGGTTCAGAATCAAAGTTTGCTTGTTGTTATTAAAAAGGATAATTAAATCATTTATTGAAATAAATACTTAAAATACATGCTGTTGATTTGTATTGATTTTGTTAATTTTATATAAATAGTTAATATTTTTGATTATTTAAAATGTATAATAAATTATTTTGGGTCGTGCTAGCTGTTTGTCCGAATATGTTTAAAGCTTTATTTAACCCTATTTAATTATATATTAGTATTTTTGCATTGGTTACAGTTGTGAAGCAAAAATGTATATTTTAAATATGTAAGTATATACTGCATATCTGTTTATTTATCTTATTATATATTTTATAATATATAAATTATAAAATATCTTTCTTTCTCTCCCTCCAGTCCCAGCATTCTCATCTGGTCATCCAGCAGCTCTTGGGCCATTTGGATGCCAACAGTAAGAGCTCAGCCACAGTGCGTGCTGGAATAGTGGAGGTCCTTCTGGAGGCGGCTGCCATCGCTGCCAGTGGCTCTGTTGGTGAGTATGGATTTACAGCCTGGTTAATGTCACTACCATGAATATTCAAACATTAAGTAGTGTAGCCAGTGTCTCATTGCATTGGAGCAAACTGGTGTCTTTTTTTGCACATATCATAACGCATATCACATATTTTACGCCTTTGCTCAGTATCTGGGTCACTCTCCCCTAGACGGTAAGCCTTTCTTCTGGGAACCCCAAACTGTGACATTGCATCTGACCCAATCTAGATTTTAGCCAAAAATACATTTTACAGCCCAACTCTGCTCTCTGAAGTCAGTGCTCACACCTAATATCCCGTGTGAGAGCCCTTCACACCTACTCTTGCAGGACTGCTGCTGACCCAAGTGGGGGTGACGCCACCTGCAGCTTTAAGCTGGAATTAAGAAAACTGATTCATTTTCAGTTCATTTGGAGATTTAAATAATATTGTAAAAAATGTGTGTGTATATAGTTATATACATAATTATATATGATTTTCATTAATTTAGGATTTTATGTATGTATGTTTATTTTTATGTAGTTTGCAATATTTATGCAATGCAAGGTTTAGAAATTTAACCTTGCATTGGTGTACTGTTTAGAAATGTCAATGTTAGGTGTTTCTTTAAACTGAAAGATTGTATGGAAAATTATGCTAATATACTTGTTACATTTAATGTCACAAAGCTTGTGACAAAACTACATAAACAGACTTTCAGAATATTTCAGTTGCTTTTTGAATGTTGTAAAACCACATACCAGAGAATATTTGGGTCATGTTTGCATTTTCTTCTGTCACTGCTCGTAATCCTACCCTTGAAAGTATAGAATAACCCATTATATAATATCATTAGGATCATTACATGTTAAAATATTGAATAAATATTTGTAAACTATGGAAGAGGAAGACTCTTCCATAAATCAGAAGATTTTCTGGTGATTAATACAAGAGATTAATAAAATTATGTCAGAAACATAAATGCTATGAAACAATGTATTTATATATTATTGCATAATATATTTTGTCAGAAAGTTTTACAGCAAAACAGAAAAAAAATTGGAATCAGCACCTCAAAATTACTAAGAAACGCTAACAGATTTCATTCAGCAAACATGAGGCTAGTCATTTTGACCATTTTAATTTCTTCACAAATTGGACAGCGGATTTTAGATTTATTTATTTTTTAAATGTGTTCAGATATTATAAATGTGTGTTTGTTTATTTTAGGCCCCACAGTGTTGGAGGTTTTCAACACACTGCTCCGACATCTGAGGCTCAGTGTGGACTATGAGCTCACAGGATCCTACGACTGCACTAACATCGGCACCAAAATCATCAAGGAGCATGAGGAGAGACAGCTACAGGAAGCTGTCATCAGGACTATCGGTGTGTGAGCATAACATGACCCACATTTAAATCTCCTTTACTTCCTTTAAATTTTCATTACTAAGGTGTGTGTGTGTTTTGAAATCAGGCTCATTTGCTAACACACTACCCACGTACCAGCGTTCTGAGGTGATGCTCTTCATCATGGGAAAGATCCCTATTCCAGGCATACATCCCACGCTGCCCTCTACAGGCTCAGGGTGAGCACTGAAGTCACTGTTGTGTCCCTAAGGGCCGGTTTCCCGGATAGGGATTAGATTAAGCCAGGACTAGACCTTTGCCATTTAAGAATTTTTAGAAACATGTCTTACAAAAATGCATTATCTGTGAGCATTTGAAGACCAAACAATGGCAATAATGTATTTTAAGATATCTCAGTGCAAGCTTTTTCCAGTTTAGACAGCTCTTAACATTTATTTTAATCTAGGACTAGTCTTAAACCCTGTTCGGAAACTGCCCCTATATGTTTATTATGGTTGTCAATGAAAATTCTCTATAAAACTGAATAAGAGTTGCAAAATTACTGTTTTACCCTTAAAACCAATTAAATGACTTTAAATTTTGATTTGTGAGGTGAACATACTGTATTTACTTCTGTCTTTTACTGCAGGCCTGAGGGCAACCGAATGATCCAAGTCATGCTGTTGAAGTCCCTGAGACAGGTGAACTATACCTGCTTGATGCCTCATGACAGAGAATTGCATCAAAGCACAGATTTGATGTTGTAAAGATCATGTTTTTCTCTTTCTTTTTAGGTCACATGTGGTTTCCAGACAACTAACATACTGACAGCTCTTCCCAACTCATTTCTGGACCCACTGCTGTCATTTGCTCTTCTAGAAGATGCAGAAATTCGATTGTTGGTGCTGGAAATACTGGTCAGCATCATTGATCGCCATGACAACCTCCCCAAGTTCTCCACCATTAGGTTAGTACCTTTATTGGAATCATCTGAAAGCTGAATATATAAGCTTTCCACTGATGTATGGTGTGTTAGGATAGATTTGGCTGAGATACAACTATTTAAAAATCTGGAATCTGAGGGCACAAAATAATCGAAATACCAAGAGAATCACCTACTAATAAAATATTAAGTTTTAATATATTTAAAGCAGGAAATGTACAAAATATATATCCATGGTACATGAATACTTTAAATAAAGTTCTAAGTAAAGTATTTACTTAAGTAAAGGAATCGTTCACCCAAAAATGAAAATTACGCTATAATCTACTTACCCAAGCCATCCTAGTCTATATGACGTTCCTCTTAAGACAAACACAGTCAGAGTTTTTAAAAATGTATCCTGGATCTTCCAAGCTTGGTAATGCTTCTGGCTTCTTGGCTAAGCTCTGACTCTTACGTGGCCATTGTTTTGTCTTAAGATGCACCGTTATTTTTGATAACGCATGTGAATGAAAATTACTTAAATGTCCTAACTGAACTATGGCTTATGGTGCGTTCACACCGGACACGAATGAAGCGTCAAGCGTGAGTGATTTACATGTTAAGTCAATGCAAAGACGCGATTTGACATCCTGCGGCGCGAGTTGAAAAATCTGAACTTTGGTGAAAATTCGCGCCGCGTTATCCAATCAGGATCATCAGGACATCTTCTTACTTTAATAGAAACAGAAATAAATACTAGATTCATTAAACCAAAGTTTGCCTATTAGATATACACCAAATGAATTTTACCTCATGTATAACCATCACAGAGACTGTGAGCCTGGCTGAAGCCCCTCTCATGACGCAAATTTTCACGTGTAAATGAAGCGAGTAAACTCAAAATGTTCACGCGTCTAACTATGCGCGAATAGTGTGATTTATTTGCGCAATTCGCGTCCAGTGTGAACGCACCATTAGGCTTAACCCTGTCTATGAAACCAGGTCTGAAAATGATTAATTAGAATGAAATGACACTAATAACCTTTCACTAACTCATCCAAACTTAATGGTTAAAAACAAGCCCTGCTTTACATTGTTGAATATTTAGTTTTGGAATTAGATTTACCACGAATAAGGTAAATGCACTCAAGGATGTATGAATTTCATTTGACTGTCAACAAGAAAATCAGAATTCCTCTTCATACAATAAAATTTAGCTTTACTACTATTTAATTTTTTGCTTTTTTCCCCATGCAGTATAGTCTCTGATATCTCTGTGCTTAAACTCAAAGTGGACAAGTGCTCACGTCAAGACAACCTCTTCATGAAAAAGGTACAACCTTCATTGCTCAACTTCCTGATTTGATCATTCTGATCTGAAGTCAGTGCTTCTGTTGGGTCTGCATGAGACAATGCATGCATGTCCAAAGTGTGTTGACAGTGATCTCTCTCTTTTTTAGCATGCCCAGCACCTGTACAGACACATCTACCTGTGCAGCAAGGAACAGAGCAGTGTGCAGCCTCACTTTGAGAAGCTCTACTCGCTCCTGGCCCTGATCAGCATGGAGCTGGCCAACGAAGAGGTGGTGGTGGACCTGATCCGAGTGGCGCTCGCTCTGCAGGTGTGCCCTCATTGTGTTTACACTCTTAACGTCCCCCTGTAAACAAAGTTTTGTGTTTATGAAGCAAATGTCAGGTTATGTACTCGTATTGTAAAATTCCCACTTTACAGTCTCGAATCCCAGAAAATCCTAGAAAAGGCAGCATGTGAGGTTAGCAAAATCTGTTACCTATTTTACACACAAATCCATTCTGGTGTTGTTTGAATTTCTTTATTTTATATCATAGAAAACATTTTGACCTGATATGAACAACTGCAGCTGTTTAAAGGTCACCAAATCTGACAGGACAGAATTTAATCTGTTACCAATTTCTGTATATTATGCTATGGCTTTAATGTTACCCAGATGTACTCTAGGGCCTTAAATTAACAACTGAGAATATATAGCAGGATCACCAAATCTGACATGATTCAACATGACCAAGGCTTTCCTTTAAAATTCAAACTGAAATGTAAGTTTTTAAATTAGAAAGTCATTAGCATTTTCATGAGTTAACATGAAGTTTTCATTCGTCGTATAAACAGCATGTGGTGATGCATTTTAGAATTTTTTTTCTTTTTCTTTTTTTTCGTGTTCTTGTCCAGGACTTGGCTCTGAGCAGTGAGGAGATGTTACCGGCATATAACCGCTGTGCTGTTCATGCTCTTTCCTCTGCTTACCTCAATCTCATCAGTCAGCTCACCACAGTGCCAGCGTTCTGCCAGCACGTTCATGAGGTCAGTGCCACTCTAGAGTCTCTCTGTCCCTAACTGTTGTTTTTTTTTTGGAGACTGTATTAAATTTTAGATAAACAAAGCGTACAAACCTTTTTGCAGGTGATTGAAATGAGACAAAAAGAAAGTCCTTACCTGTTACCTGAGGATGTCTTCATTGAAAACCCAAAGTAAGGAAATTGTTTTATTTAATGTCATATATTATGTTGAGTATTATTCAACAGGGGATGCAATAAAATGACCAGAAGTGACAATAAAGATATCTATAACATTTTAATTGAATGCTGTTTATCCATAATACTTATTCGATTCATCAAAGAATCCTGAAAAAATATTGGACAAATACTTTAAATAGGATAACTGTCTTTAGTGTTATGAGAAATGTCTCTTGATCATTAAATCAGCGTATAAGAATGATTTCTGAAGGGTCGTGTGACTGAAGACTGGAGTAATGATGAAAATTTAGCTTTGCCATCGTCATCAATGATATTTTTTCATCATCAATAATATTAATATTTCACAATATTATAATTATGATTTGCTACCATAAATTGCCTGTCCTCTGTGGATTTCCCAGAATTCCCAAGACACTGGAGAAGCTGGAAGGAGAGCTGTTGTTTCACCAGGCCAAGATAGCCGAGGTTCTTGGAGGAAGCGGCTACAACACTGAACGACTAGCTACACTTTATGTTCCACAGTTCACAGGTGCATACATGAGCTTTTTTTTATAGTTACAACTAACATCCACCGCCTACGACAACGATATCATCGTCCATCGCGATGTTTCACATTAGACATCGTACGATGGCAAATTGGTCGACGTCGCCCAACCCTAATTCTTATTGTAAATAAGCAGCTAGTCAAGCTGTAGCCAGTGCAGTCAATACATTTGCATTTCAGATGAACTGATTAGCTTTAGTATAAAGTTGTTTCTGCTTATTAGCCGTCTGACAGAGATGGATCACCTAAACAGTTGATTAACTTCACCCTCTTGACTTAGATGAGGATCGGCTATCGAAAAGAAAGAGCATTGGAGAAACAATATCTCTGCAGGTGGAGGTAGAGTCCAGAAACAGTCCAGAGAAAGAGGAGGTAAATGAAAACATGAAAATATACTGTATTTGTTGTATTAACATTTTAATTAAGACATTACAGGCACTTTTATAAATGTGTGTATTTACATTATAGGTATTATATTAATATAATAATATATTAGAATGTTATAATAATATATAATTACAGTGTAATTTATTTATTTTTACTTTTACTAGTGCTATCAAATGATTAATCGTGATATATTTTCGATTATATGATTAATATGATATGATTAATCGTTATATTTTTTGTTTATACAATATGTGTACTGTTAATTTATTATGTATATATAAATCCACACACATACGTAATGTATATACATTTATATATTCATATTATATATATATATATATATATATTTTTTTTTTTAATCAAATATATACATGCATTTGTTTGTTTTTACATATAATTAATATAACGCATATTATGTAAACCAACTTTTGTTGACAGCGCTAGTTTTTCATTTTATGAATGTCCCCAGTTTTTATCAGAGAAAGTTTGAATTATGAGTGTTAACAGTGTTTTTTTGATGATTGTTTTCTTTTCTTACAGAGAACACCAGCTGAAGAAATCACATTTGAGACACTAAAAAATGCCATCGGTAGGTTGATTTGAATGAGAATTGATTTTTTCTTCTTAATTGTCTCTGCAGCTATTTCCAGAACCTGCATGCACTCGTTTGCATCGTTATTGCTTTGTTAACTTCTCTGTTAGCTGAATGGTGCTAAAGTATGTGTGTATTTTCCAGTGGATAGCGTAGGCGTAGAGGAACAGGAGAAGGAACGCAGGAGACAGGTGGTTGAGAAGTTCCAGAAGGCCCCCTTTGAGGAAATAGCTGCCCACTGTGGTGCCAGAGTAAGTTAACTTGCAGCACTTTTCCTTTTATTTCATGAAAATGTATGCTGTTGTTGTCTTCTCCCACGCTGATCAGCTCAATATTGTAATTTAGGGCTAATACTTGTTGTTCTGTTTTCCTCCCAGGCTACGATGCTGCAGAGCAAACTTAATCAAATCTTTGAAATCACGATCAGGTAGGTTGCAGCACGGCTCATTTCAAACGTCAGCCGTCTTTTAGGAAGATGTTTGTACTGATAAATCTTATCTTTTCACTCTTTCTGGCTTGCAGGCCTCCTCCCAGTCCATCTGGAACCATCACATCAAGTTATGGCCAAACGCAGAGTCGCTCTGTCCCCGTTTATGAGATGAAGTTCCCGGACTTGTGCGTTTACTAGTGCAGCTCAACTCAGGATTCAGGAACCTTCAGTAGCAGCCAGTGGTGAAGAGAGCTGGAGGGTTTTAAGTATTAAATTATTTTTTGATGTTTTTTTTTAATACAGGAAAACTAAGAGGTCAGCCCTCCTCTATACTATAAACCTCATTGCTGTATTATCCTGTTCCCTTGTCTAAAAGTTCTACTGAAACAATTTGGAAAGTTTGGATTTCTGATTTAGGTTCAGTACACAGAGTTTCCTCTATTTATAAATATTTTCCACATATTCTTTGATACTCTGAGCTTCCAAAATAAAATCAGCTAACATAAATATATATTTGCAACAAACATCCAAATGAACAGAGGTGTAAGACCTGAGCATACCTGGGTCAACCTTAAAGTCAAAAAACATAATAATATATTTTAAATAAACACTTCCAAGTAAATTATTGTTATTTTTACATTGTGACATTATTTTTATGACAAACACAAAAATATTCAAATAGTAAATGATTTTTATGTAATTATGTAATGCCAGTTTCACTTAAAAAGCATTAGATAACAGTTATTGTTTATTGTAATATAGTAAAACTATATGCACATCTTTAATTAACCAAATTAAAACATATTACAATATTAACACTTTTAAGGATAGTTTTGAATTGTCAAAAAAATAATGTGATAATGTCAAAAACTTGGCGCTCATAAATAATTTTCTTGTTAATATGGTCATTAATTGGAGCGTATTTCTGTTAAGATTCTGTTAAGTGGAGTTTCATAGTTCTTGATAAAGGTGGAAACTGACATCTCATACATTTTGACAAATCAAACAATTTACCTTTCTACCTAAGTGCAATCGGTATCACTGAAGCTCATTAGTTGCACAAAACGTCTCTCAAATGATTTTTACTTGGTGCTAATTTCTGTTCCTAGTAGTAGTTCATGTTTTTCCCAGCAGTCTGCATTCTGTAGATATGTGGTGTTCGGATCACTGGATGTGATGTCTGTCTACTGCTTGTGTTTACATGCAAAGCAAAGTTGTGGTGTTAAAGAGGAACTATTTTATTAGTTATTAATTATCATCTCTTTTTTTTGTCTAACCATACTAGCTTGCTTAGCATCTGTAGCCTGCTACTTATTTTTGAATGCTTCTGCAAAGTTTTGTGGCATTAGACTTTTTTTAATTATTATTATTTTGTAAGCACAAGCATCATTTTTATATTGTGTATATATAAGGTTGTGTACAAGACATATATGTAAATAATTGTTTTAGATTGCTCTGGTTTAGTTCGGAGTGTATGTGTGTGCATTTCCCAATGAAGAACTAAGCAGCATGATGTCTGCATTTTAAAAGAGTTAGCAAAACTCATAATAGCAGATTTGTTTTTGTGATTGACTGCTAGCTTCAGGGTTCAGAGACAGTCGATCAGGGACGGCAGCAGTGCCATGCATCACACTCCCGGTCAAAGTTTTGTATGATGCACTACAAATATTCCAGATCATGCAGACACTGGGATTTTTAGTGTCTCTAAATACAGTACAATATTTAAAAGATAATGTACAGCTGGGGGTTCATTTTACTGTTGTGACCCTATGATTGTACATTATCCTGATTAGCACACGACTGCTTACTAAATAAATAAATATATGGACATAACACTTTAATATTCTGAAATTATTTATTTTATTTGACAATTACCTTACTTGTTTATCTGCTAAGCGAAATAGTCCATTATAACAAGCGGTGCAACATTAATTAATATTTTTAATTTGCAATCCATGTTATTTTTGGTTCAGACTTGTTAGCTAATATATTTAATATATTTTCAATAGCTCAATATTTTAAAGAGAAAGCGATCATAAAAAACTTATCATTGGTCAAATAGTGTGTTTTAGTGCATTATGCAAAATTAATAGATTAAGTATAATAATGATATTTTTCATAATTTGATGAAAAACTGCAAGCGTTATATATATTGATGTGGTCAAATGGTGAGATATATTTGTTCATGTTCAGCATGTCAACAGACATTATGGTGTATGCATTTAGTCTCATTTTTTTGCGTGTGTGGACTGCTTTTGTATGGCTGTGGATTCTTACAGTGCCATGAACTGTGCTGTGCTTTTATTAGAAGATTCATGCAACTATTATTTATGTAATCATGGATGACTGCATACAGTGTATGTTTTAAGTGTTACTTTACATGTTTTTTAAGACCATAACAGGAGGCCAAGTATGACTGCAGATTAAATAAATATTCATTTGTATTACACAGATAGAGCATAGAGAGAAATATTATAGAGATCCTAGGGCTGCACGAAAACAGAAAAAATGATTATCACGATTATTTAGCTCAAAATTTTCATCACGATAAATAATGATGATTATTCCTTTGGTAATGAACTTTTGTTCACTTGTGTATTCTTATTGCACTTTACAGCCACAAATAAAGAAAAACAAACAAACCAAACATGTTTAGAATGGAGATTTTCCTTAGCTGTGAATAAAAATAAATATATCTGTGTGAATAAATAAAATTAAACTGCCTCTTTTACATCAGCTTGTAGCTAACACACCATCTGCACCTTCCTCTCGTTGCTCCAAGTAAAGCCTGTAATCAGGAAAATTCCATCAGGTGCGTGATCTAATTTTCCGCTGATTACAGATATCACACAATGATTATCTTGCAGCGCTCTGCTATTCTTCTACTGCTTCAGAAAGCGCTTGCAATCTAGACGCAGTAACGTCATAGTGAGGCATTTCAATCCGTAAACTCCGCCCATAAAATCTATTTGGTCTTTATACTGTAAAAGCGCGACGATATTTAATAACTGATGTTATGGTCTTAAAAAACATGTAAAGTAACACTTAAAACATACACTGTATGCAGTCATCCAGGTCTTAAATATCGTTATCGTGATAAAAATACGATTATTCGTGCAGCCCTAAGAGATCCAGTTTTTTATTTTACAGAGTAGTTCTGTAAATGCATCTCATTTTATTTGTTTTCTTTGTGCAAAAAAAGTATTCCCCTATTGTCGCAAAACTGTAGTTGATCTGATATCACATGGACTTTTTTTTGTACTAAGTTTCTGGACCTGGGATCAGATGGCTCTGAAATCATAAAAAAAATATCTTAATTTGTGTTCAGAAGATGAATGAAGGTCTTATGGGTTTGGAACCACCCAAGGGGGAGTATATACAATATTTAAACAATAGTGTATGAAAGTCAATGGCTACCGTCAACTGTTTGGTTACAAAAAGAAACAAAAAGGTTTAAAAATGAAATAATGACACGACAAACTGGCAGATTCAGGGTTAAACTCAGCATGCAAACACAGAAATCCACAGCTGGCAACATTGCAAATTCATTTTAATGTATTTCATGTACAGTATATTACAGTAAAATAACTCAGGTAGACAAATACCTGGCTTTTCTGAATATGTTTACTTTTAAATCCCAGAGGTGATAGTTATGGTGTCGAGCATATAAATTAATTTTAAATGTCAAGTAATGGGCCTTTCATAGTCACGTGATATATTCAATATCTTCAATACTTGTTTCTATTCATTTCTTTTTTTTTCTACATAGGACAATGTTTCATGCCCTGTCGTTTTGGTTCAGTGAAGTTTTTTTTATTATTAAGGTTGCATGTTAAACATTTACACATTGTTTTGACACCAAAGATTCTGTCCATTCTCTCCTCTCTTAATCTCTGAATTACTGTGCGTCTTTAACAATGGCGTTTCGTATGAGCGCGAGCAGGGGCTTATGGGATTGATCCGAATACGACCTCATGAAGCCTCCGTAGCGCTTGTCAGGCGGGGCGTTCCAGCGGAAATGGGTCATGCGATACTTCCCGTTGGTCTTTGCATTATTCCTCTGCTGAACGTCCATCGTGCCGCTCTGGCCTCGCTCCACGCGGACGCTTTCCGCCGACTCCTCGGGCTCCTCCTCTTCCAGAGCGCCGCCGGTGAACACTTTGACGGGTCGGCGTTTGCGGCCCATGGGTTTGCCCCAGCGGAAGTGCTCCATGGAGTAAGACCTCCTCTCGTCATTGTGAGGCGCTTCTCCGGTGGAGTCTCGGAGCTCAGTTGAATCAGGAGACAGAGCCGATAAGAGCAAACCCAAACTCAGGCTGTCTTCTTCAACCTCTTCACTGTTCTGCCGTTCTGATGAAGAAACCCTCCCGTAGTCGGAGGATTCCTGCGCAGATCTGTACAGTCTGATACACTGCTGTACAGTCAGGACAGAACGGGAGAGGATGCAGATGTTGTTTGGAAATGCAGCATTCATTAACAACCGTTATTACATATCATTTCACTGTTTGATTTGATATGGTGTGTTAATTACACCATAATTGGGTGAATCTCATGACATTTGTTAATATATTATAATATAAGTGAAAGAAAAACATTTATCTGAATTGTACTTTTTACCATAAGCTATTAGTAATATTTCTAAACGTGATAATTATCTAAAAATGTTTTCCTTTGACCTCTTTAGTTTTAATTGTTTTTTAATTAAATTTTAATGTCATCAAATTATTATTAGGTTTGTGGTCTGTTTGATTGCTAATTATATAAATGTCTACATATGACTGCAAGGACATAACACTGTGATTTAATAACTACCATTTAAACGTTTGAGGTAAGATGTTTTTTTTAAATAAATGAATACATTTATTCAACAATTAAATACGCATTAAATACTTTTCCACAAAAAAATGAAGCGGCGCAACTGTTGTGAACATAATGTTTCTTGAGCATCAAATCAGCATATAAGAACATGTTTTGAAGGATCATGTGTGTATGTAAGGATTTTAAGAATAGTTTAATTGTATTTTAATCAAATAAGTGTGGAAATCTTTGGGGGGACTTCTTTTAGCCGACCTTATACTTTTAAGTGGTAGTGCGCAGGAGTTTAATCTTTAATATTATCTATAAAGTCACATTATAATGCCTTAAATCAAATCTTACCAATTTTTGTTCATTAGTTTTAAGGCCCATGCAATCTATCAAATCCAGGCAGCGGCCGTCTGCATATGGACTGTGAAAACACAAGACTGCTGCAGCCAAAAGCCAGGACGGACAGAGCATCTGAAAACAAGAAACAAGATCAGATCAGTTCTTCCATCCCTCAGGTATCATTCCTATGACTCAGAAAGGAAAGCTGAAAAGAAAACGGCTGACACTGAGCTATATATAAAGTCAAGGACGAGTTTTATTGCTCCGGTATTTTACTTACATCACCTTTGATTTGATTGCGCTGAATGGCTCAGAGTTGCTCAGACAATGACAAATACAAGAAATGCATGTCTCTTCAAAAAGCTTCTTTATATTAGGGCACATATATCTAAACCTTTAACTGGAGACTTGCAGGATGCTTATAAGAAAGCAGGAAAGTGAACTTAGAGACTTTTATCTACTCTTCATTCATTCATGCGTGACCTTTTGTGGTTTTTATGGTGATGTCATGACACACACGCACACACAGATCTGTGAGGTTCATTAATATCACAGCACCACGTCAGCTGCAGTGTTGCGTCAGCAATGAAAAGAAAAGCACTGAAATAAATCAGCTGCAGTTAACAGACTGAAATCTTGCAGTGTTGAGACTCATTAGATTAGATTTCATTTTCCATGAAAGTTTTGGTATGGATGATGATGATGACGATGATGACTCAGTAGCTCAAAATTAGTCAAAAGCCTCTGATGATCCTGTTAGTTATTACACCATTTCACAGGGGAAATAATCAGACCAAGTGGACCAAGTTATTTAATTATTGAATATTGATTGTTATGATTTTACCTTGAATATCAAGTTAATTATATTTATAATATTATATTTTTAATCCCCTTGCCCCAGTAGTTTAATATAGAATAATGCACATTATCATAAAACCATACATAAACAAGCATTTAAATTTGAAATATAATGGATTTAAAAATACAAAATGTTTTATTTTTAATTCAACACAAACTATTTATATAATAGATAATAATAATTATAAATAATAGTAATTTAAATAGTAATAAAAATACAAAAATGTATTTTAAATGCAACATTAATATTTCATAATTTAAAATAAAACAAAAATATTAATAATAAAAACAAAATTCATCATTTAAAATCTTAGTATTTCATATTGCAATTTTCAGATCAGATTTTTGAGGTCCTTCTCAAATTAATTTGAATAATTTATCTGAATAATGTTTATAAGTTTAAAATACAAATATATGTATTTGGTTTAAAACACAACTAAAATGTTTAATTAAAAATATATAATAATGAATATAGTAATAACATTAATAATAATCATTATAAATGTAAATAATACATAAAATATATAAAGTATATTTCAAGCTAATCAAAGTCATGCATGCCATTTAATTAAGATGTAATGTTTAATTGTTAAATTTGCAGCGTTTTTTTATGTTTTTTGTTCATACATAATACTAAAAAAGCTTATTTATGAAGAGTGTGTATTTGTGTGTACACACACTTTTCATAAATGAAGCTTTATAAGCAGATACAGTACCAGTGATTCAATGCAATTCAAAATTATTCAAATTCTATATTCTTACCTTGAGTTCTGTGGTTCTGAATCTCCTCTTCTGACTCTTCTTTGGGTCTCCAGCTCTTATCAAGCTCACCTTCACTGCTCTGGGTTTGCACTTTTTTCTTTTTTTTTTTTCTGGGGCGTGTGAATGAATCTCTCTCTCTTGTTCTCTCTTATTTTCTGAATGAGCTCTGCTCTCTTATATACTCACAGGTGCATGGCAACCCCTCAAGGCTGGAAGATGATCAGGTGGGTCTCTGCTGAGGTGGGGAGGGGGTGGATGTGGTGGGGAAATTACTAATAAATGAAAAAAAACAAACCGTTAATAATTTTTGGTACTCATCACACTTCTGTTTTTGACACATTCAAACATCCACAGGACGTGGCAGGTGAATTATGGATCGGAAGCTGCAGTTCTGTTGCTTGTCATTTGAGACGACTGGAAACATAGTAAAAAATTAACTTAGGAAATTGAGGTGCAATGACGTAATTTCACATCCCGTATTCCCTGTCAATTGGAACAGCATACAAGCAGCGTGCAAATCGATCAGACTGACCAGATGCGCATTACCTTAAGTGCTTAGCTTGAGCTGAACAATTATTATAATTTACTTTCTCTTCCCTTTGTTTCTTCTTTTCTTAATGAAGCCTATTTATGCCCCAGGGTTCATCAGCAGCAAATGTTACTACCAACAGAGGAAAGCTATAATGTTGTGTTGTCGTGGTAACTTGTGATAAGTCAATTACTCTCTTTTTTTCACATTAATACACTGAAAAAGAAGAAAAAAGTGACTTTAATTCTCAGTCATTCAGAGAGAAAAAAAACATGTGAGACTTGAATGTCATTAAAAGCAGCGTCATGTTAGCTCAAGGTCTGGTGATGCTCTTACGTGTGAAGTTACTGTAAAGAGCTTTTGTAACACACATCTAATAGTGTTCATTGTAAATATAGTAGCTTGCATGTAGCAGCAGTAACTAAAACCATAAAAACATTTTTATTGCATATAACGAAACAAGGTAATAAAACAAACTTTATTTTCGCTACAGCTTTCAAGGCAATTTTTCTCATTTTCTTTAGTTAACTTCAAAGTACGAGTATACAGTAGCTTAAACTAATAAATAGAAATAATAAAAACAAATTAAAAAATATAAAAGCATATTTAAAAATAGATTAGATAAACGTAATTGCTGAAGCTTTAAATAAAATTACAAAGAAAAGAAAATATATATTTTAAAAAATGTCATTAAAAGCATTAACAAAAATTATAGCTTTCAATGACACTGAAATATCTCTCTCTCTCTCTCTCTCTCTCTCTATATATATATATATATATTTATACAGTGTTGGGGAAAGTTACTTTAAAAAGTAATGCACTCCCTAAAACAGAAACTAAATGCGTTACTTTTGCGTTACTTTTTAAATCTGGGCAGAGCTTAAGTGTTTGTTTTTAATATTACTGTTCAGCAATACAAAAACAAATGTTGCACATTTTTGCATTGAACTTTGCAAAATTAATACTTGAATTTTGCAAGTATGGTTGAACTGGATCATTAAAGGTCAGCAGCAAAGACATTGGTTAATAAAATCTGATTAGATACACTTGTGTAATTTAATACTTGCAGGATTGCGTCATATTCTGAGTTTATTTTAATTCATTTTGATGAATACTAAATCTGTTTTATGTGAGTGAGATGAATTAATGCACATTAATTACACAGTATTCACACACCGCGCACAATGCCTCTATTTCTGATTCCTCCCAACATGGGGTCTGGAGACAATCAGTCAATAATAGACAATAGTCAATAAATAAGAAAACATAGTAACTGCCGTTACTTTTTAGAAAAGGTAACTCTGTTATATTACAATAAAATTAAAAGTAATGTGTTGCTTTACTAGTTAATATTAGTAAGTTAATATTAAGTAATATTATTTACTATTATTATTATTATTATTATTATTTAATATTATTTATAGTAACTTGTGTTACTTGTAGTGACTGTATATAACCTATATATATATATATAAACACTTATGTCCAGGTTTAGACATTTAAAATTTGAGTTATTTTGTTTAAACAAAATTAGAAAGGAGATAATGTCAAAAATCATCAAATATGACAGTAGAAATTCTGTGTCATTTATACACTCTGTAAAATCTGGTTTGAAATCTGGTATCTGGATGCATGAAAATACTTTTAAAGTCCATATAACTTTCCATTAGAACTTTCCGTTCTTTATAGTAAAAAAAAGTTTTTTTATATTATTAAACTGCCCGCTGCTGTGTAACATCAGAGTAATACAGCTGTAGATACTATGTACCAGTGTGTACTTGCACTGTGGTTACATACTACATACACATCTAGTTGCTATGGAGGTACACGGGTATTAGGGACAATTAATATAAAGTGGGACCAAAGGTTCTTTTAACCGTTCACTGAAAGGCTTTTTGGGAAACCAAACATGGTTCTTCTAGGCATCACTGCAAAAATCCTTTTAGAAATGTTATTGTTATAGTGTATAGCTGAAAATGTCTAGCAAAGTTGAGTTTGATTGCCTGAGAGTGCGTTGCACTGATAAAATGGCATTCATTTAGGATAAGCAGACGTTGCACTTTACTGTATTTTACTGTATACTGAACTGTATTTTAGATTTGCCAATGCTGCAGTGATTATATTTGGGTTCTTGTCAAAAGCAGTCACTTGCATTGGGTCATTACAAGATCAGAATAATTAGTTAACAGGATCTCAGATGTCTCTCTGTAGAAGCACAGCCTCTAGAGGGCTGTACAAACACAAACATGATGCGTTTTACGTTGGTCCGAACATAAGTAGAATTTTTGGTTTGTTTGTTAACTAAACTAAATGTTAAAATATTGTAAAATTCAAATAAAAAAATAAAAATGAAATAGATTTAAAAATAATGTTTATGTGTATTTAAAAATAATTTTTCACTTAAATATTAACTTCAGCAATTATACAAATAATACTAGATTATGATAATGTTTACTATATACAGTATTTACAAGTGTTTGATCAGGTTCCAAAGAACATCTTGCATTTAAAAGCAAAAATCTGTCTTTTTATTATTATTTTATTTAAACTGATCAAAAATATGCCATTTTACTGACCGCTTGTAAATCAGTGAGATCTTTATAGCAGACTACTTGCATAAAATGCACATAAACATCATTGTAACTAAGTTTCAGTAATATGATATTTAAATGCTTACTTTAATAGTCAAACTTTATAGTTTTTATTGTGGGGGCTGGACATAATATAATATAATATAATGGTGATTAAAAGATGAACGAATAAACGTTCCTCAAAAGCCACATGAATCATAGTTGATGCTCACATTTTGACACAGTTTTTTGGGCTGCTTATCTTGAAATGGTAACGATATGAAAGTTATTTATTTATATACTTTATAAAATGAATAAAGGTTTCACAGCAAAAAGACGTGAACCATGACTTGAAGTAGGAGTTTCAGAGTGATATTAAAAGGCTTTTATGTACTAAAATGGCATAAACTTATCATTTATACGACATAAAGCATCTATTGCTTACAATAGTCCTTTCATCAATGTTTAGATCATGTTGATAATATAAAGCATAGTTTACTTAAATATGATACAGTATGCCTTTTCCGAAACAAACATAATTTGGTGCATTAAGTGTGTGATTGCTCAGACGTGTACTGCAAGGATCGTCTGAGTGGCTGTAGTTGAGCGCCTGGATTGTCTCTCCTCTCTTTCTTCTAATCAGGAATCCAATTATAGAGGATTACAAGGATAAGATGCCCACCGTATCAGCCATCCTGCAACACATAAGGTGTAGAAAGAGAGAGCGAGGATGGCAGCACACCTCTGTATTTCCCCAGAAGACAAACAGGACGTCTCCGATCACTGAAACAGGTAAAGATGAAGCCTCGTCACCGTTTCCCTGAAGATATTTGCTGATGACATCTAATGAGAAATGTTCCCCTTGCATGTATCAGTGTATCAGCAGTGCGTCAGCTGCTTCGTAAATAGTTTGGGAAATCTCTCGTGTGAGATGGCGTGATGCATGAGCTGTGGAGTCATGGGTAAATCAAACAAACATTCACACTTCTAATCAAAATGTCACTTCAAAGACGTAGGGTGCTTTATCAATATGATTGATTCTCAGTGCTATTGTTTAATTCATGCTGCAGGACACTAGGCTCTGTAATGTTGTTTGGCATATTCAGCATATCTCTGTTGGATCTAGTGCAGTAGGCTTGGATCGGAGACACTAGGTGCTTTGGGTAGGCGTGATACTTCAGCATTAAAAGGTCTGCTTAAGGTGTTGGCAAAGTATGGGTCCTGAGTTCACCCGCTGAGCTAGATGGACAGGAGAGATGGCATACATGAAAATGCATTGGTTTTGTTTCTGCATGCAGACTATAAATGATTGAAACAAAGGGTTGCCCAGTAATGTATTTGTATACCTACAGCTACACAAAAATGTTGTTGTAAATGTGTGTATATATATATATATAAAAAGTGAATCAAACTGAATAAACGCATTCAATATAAAAGTTTGAGCTTACATATGTGTGTGTTCTGGTTATATTTAAAAACATACATACATATACTTACACACACACATATATATGATTTAAATAGTGTATGAATATAGAAAGATATACAGTATAATACAGATTTCTTATATATATATATATATATATTTGTAATTATTTATGTGTACATAAGAATAAACACATTACACACATATATTATGCAAACATTTTCTTTTTTTTCTGTGGATGCAGTTAATTGATTTGACAGCCCCATTTTATTTGTGTAATGCTTTTTCACATTAAACAAATTAGAAATAATTAGTTATTTGTAATGTGTATTTTTACTACTACTAATACTAATAATTCCGTAATTTTATAAGTTTGTGTGAATAAACTGCATTTCATGTATATTTTATTTGTGTTTGTGTACAGTATATACAGCATATATACTTTAATTAAATAACTAAAATACATATATTTTATATATATATATATATATATATAAGAAGAGAAAGGGTTTTTTCAAAGTCCGTTCAAATCCACTGGAAGTCCTTTCTGAAAAGGAACTGTTTGAAAAATTGAGATTTCCAAGACATGCAATTCAACAATTAGCATTAGACTTAGAGGAGCAGCCCAAGCCTATTTACCATTTACTAACTTTATCAGTAATCGTGGCCCAAACCTTGTGTTTTTTATTGTTTGAATTGTAGTCACTAAATTTGATTTGGCAGCATTATATTCCTCCAATATGCAAATATTTTTTGCAAAGGAAAACTGCCATTTTGTTTAAGCTGTTCAGCGTCTTACTTTTCCCTACAATGCAGTGCGAATAAGACTGTCTTACTAAAGATAACCATAGACTTATTTTATGCAACAGTCTTTCCACACTGACTTTAGTTGGTCAGGGTAATTCTTAAGCACAGTCTTAAGACAATGGCTATGTTTATGCAACCGGCCCCATATGTGCTTGTTGAGCATTTAATTTCAAAAGCTTGCTCATTGACAGGAGATGATCCATCCTAACAGGTTCCGTTCTCTGAGGAAGATTTTGATTAAAACAACATTTAAAACATGTCTGAGACATGAGTGGCAGTGAGGTCAGCCTCTAATGTGGACTGATAGGTGGTTTGGGAATTCAAGGTTCAGCTTTGTGCAGTTAAATTATTCCGCAGCACACATTCACTCAAAGCCATTATGGTCCTCGCTGTGTGCAGAGCATCATGTTGTGTTTATATTTTGCTTTCAGTAATCTAATTCAATAAATGCAGCATCTGGTGTCCAAATACTTGTTGGGTGCCTTGCACATTGAAGGTTTAATGTATTTCCTGAATAAATGTGGCCAGATTAGGGTGTTCTTGTCTGAAACATGACACATGCTATTTTTAGCATGCCCATCCTCTTCCAGGTTAAATGCTTTCACTGCTGCCGTGTTCTTGAACCTGCATAAGCATATAGAAAAGTGACACGGGCCACCAAAGCACCTTAACCTGTGCCTTAATCAGGACAGCAAGGCTGACCTCTAATAAGAGCAAGGACATGCCTAAAGATGTGTTTGTGGGATTTATTTCAAATATCGAGGTTGAGGTATTATGACAGATCATGTTATTTTCCCTTTAAGCCTAAACCCAACAGAGCATCTTGACTACAGTGTGGTTTTTGACAGCTGACCTATAGTTCTCTGGCACGAATGCATTGAAATGTCACACCGTCGAGTGCTTGAAATAAATGACCTACTGTTATTATCATAGTCCACGAACAATCTCACCGAACTTTTACGAGCGATGTCTTAACTGTGTGTGGGTTGCATAATTGCATGATTAAAATTCTTATCTTATAATCTAGTTATATTTCGATGAGCCCCAAAAGTGGTGATTCACTGCACTTGGATAGGAAAGTTTGAAAAAGAATAAGCTTTTTTTTTTTTTGCTTTTACATTCAGAAGAAAATGCAAGTGGTGCTTGAACTAACTTGTTGCCATGAATTCGAAGTTGGCCTAATAATTCTTGCATGATTTTTCATGTCTGAGTGATATTCTTGTGTCTTTACCTTTTCTGATCCAACAAGCATCCAGTATTGTTCCATAAGCAAATGCATACACATAAAATTCTAATCAAATATAATATGAATAATAATACTTTAAAATAGTATATTTAAGTAAACTAATAAAGAAACCTGTAAATATATAAATAAATAATACTAATCAAAAAAGAATAATAAAATTAATTCTTATAACCTATGATAGAAAAACATTTTAATAGTATAATTTGTATATTCATATATGTAAATGAGATATTTTAAAAATATAATATCTATTAATTATTATTAATAATACATTTTTATAAAATATGATAGAACAATTTGCTAAATTTTGAGTTGAATTTTAAATAAAATAAAATAATTTGTATATTTATATATTTAACTAAGTTATTTTAAAAATATGATAAATTTGTAAATAAATTAATAATAAATACATTTTAAAAGAATTTGCTCGGAAAAAATAAACATGAAATAAAATAGTATTTATATGTGTAAATATAATAAATATTATTATTTTTAAATAATAAAAAGAAAGTAAAAGCAATAAATTGTAATACAGCAAAGAAAGTACTTTATTTATTTGTTTGTTTGTTTTACGAGTGTCGTCCTAACTGTGTGTGGGTTGCATAATTGAATGCTTAAAATTCTTATCTTACAATCTAGTTATATTTCGTTGAGCCCCAAAAGTAGGGCTTTTGCTGCTAATACAACACAATATTTATTTATTTATTTAGATGATTTTTATGATTTTAGTTTTGTTTTTAGGTGAATTGCATCAGATACTGACTCTGACAGTTCCTGTGTGACGAGTTCTCCTCAAGACTTGAGACTGGAGGTCAGAGAGCTTGTACCCTGGCCGTCTCCCCCAGGGTCGATCAGATGGAGGGTAGGCCTCTCTCGCCCCTCTTGCTGGCCGTACTGTTTCTGGCAACAGGTGCGAGCGATGATGAGCACTCACTGCACACGCATCAGGTCAGCACGGCTCAGTGTGGAGAATACAGCAATCAGGTCCTGGAGGACGGCATGTGTCGACTCATGGCCACTCTGCCCCAGCTGGATGACCAGCGCTGCCCGGACATGTTCCGCTGTACGGATGAGGTGTCATACTGGCTTCACGAGAACGAGGAACGCAAGCAGCAGATTCTGGCCCTTCGGGAAACGGTGTCCGAACTTCAGGAGGAGCTTCGCAACCACCGCCATCGAGTCAAAGTCTTAGAACTACAGGTGTGTGAACTTACTTTGCTTCCATGATTGCTGCCTCAAATGCTACTACTTTTAGTTACTATTATATATATGGGTAGTTGACAAAGAAAAATTTCAACTGTGTCCTATGATATGACGTAGCAAAAATGTAACTTCACTCGTAGAGAAGTTTATCGTCAATGTATTTTTTTATCTTTGCTGGCACACCTTTGGAAACATTGATACATCAATTATCCATTTTCACCTTTATTTATCTATTTATGTCTTGCTCTGCTGTAAGACCTGAATATCCGATGTAGAGACTCTTTAGTTATATTTTACATAAAAGACATTTAAGTTTAATCCTCAAGACTGTATGTTTAAAAAAAAAACTGCTAAAATGATTAAAATAAAAGTTTGGGAACCCTTGGTTCTTAATAAAATTTGTGGTCACTTTGGTGATCTAAGTGTTTTGTAATGGGTGTTTATGAGTTCCTTTTTAAAGTTAAACTTTTCTTCAGGAAAATCCTCTACATCCAGCCGATTCTTCAGTTTAGGACAAATCAGCTCACTATCCTCATTCAAATTTGACTTACAAGGACCGTGGGATGAAGCGATTCAGTTGAATCATTAGAATTTCTGAAGCTGCTTATGAGAGAGAAGGCTGTTCAGCAGAATTGTTTTGGACATTGGTTTAACCATGGTATTTTGGACATTTACCGTTACAGTACCATCTAAATACATGTACTTGAGTTTCAGTGCCATGGTATATTTCAAATTACTATTGTCATCTCATGTTGCGCCACAACACTGCTTTTCTGTAAGGGTGGTAGTACTAAAGTACTGTACCTTGGACTACTATGTAAATACCATGGTATATCATAAACGCTAAATCCAGTACAGTATTACCATCTGATGCCATCACTAGTGCTTTGTTGTGCAGTAAGTGTTACCTTCTAGCGCTTCTGTAAATTCCTTGTTGCATCGGCCAACTCAGCTTGAAGTTTTCAGCCTAAAGTCTCCTTGACCCGAGGTTAACGAGATTAACACCGGAGTCCTTACCGCTCTCCACGTGCCTTCATTAGTACACACCCTTAAGCTCTTCATGCTGTTAAACGAAGGGATGATTCACACAGACAGATCCTGTCTGCCTCTCCCTCTCCTGGCCTTTTACGCAAACGCACACAATGCACTGCTGCCACTTGAGGTCTCATTGTGCAAAAGCGAACAGGAATTGTTCTTCTCACTTTTTTTGATTGGGAGTCGTGATGCTTGTCTGTTTGGCCTTTCACAGAGTGAAGAGAAGAACCGCAAAAATTCATCTATTGAGCAGCGCTTGCATGAGCTGGAGGATCATTACGCCGAGGCCACGACCCTGTTGCACATTCAGGGCTCATTGATCTATGACCTCCAGGCCCAGATTCAGAACCTCTCCCTGCTGGTGGAAAAAGTGAGACGTAACCCGGGCTGCATGATCAACATAGTCCGCACCAGCCCAATGCTCAGTGCACAGGAAGCCCTGCATCCCGGTGAGCTTTATCTCAAAGCTGCATGATTATTTTTTCATAACCAATCATTATGCAAAACTTGCCAGTTAATGTCAGCTAGTTTAGAAGCCAGCGTCCAATTCAGAATATAATAAATATAATAACAGAATAACAGCATTTTGTGTAAAATTAAAAATGGATTTTTCAGTACATACTGATACTGATTTTGCCAGAAATGATAGTTTTTTATTATTATTGTAATTTTTTTTTTTTTTTTTTTTTTGAAGCAAACCATTCATCTCAATAACGACTGTCAAGGTGCAGAAAACCTATGAAAGACATCGTCCGAATGCTCCATCTGCCATCAGTGATTCAACCATAATATTATGAAGCTACGCTTTTTGTACTGAAAGAAAACAAATATAATGACTTTATTCAAAGATTCGGCACCAATAACATCTCCGTAGTGCCGTTTTGGACATCATCCGCTGAACACGCATTTCTTTGCATCTTTCCATTGCGTCTGACACAGAACTACATATGTAATGGGAGTTTTCTGTATGTGGCCCAAAATGGCACTATGGAGATGTTACGGTGCTGAATCTTAAAATAAAGTAGTTATTTTTGTTTTATTCTGTACTGAAAGTGCAGCTTCATAGCGCTACGGTTGAACCACTAATGGAAGATGCAGCATTCAAATGATGTCTTTTATACTTTTCTGCACCTTGACAGTGATAATTGTTTGGCACAAGTCTCACGGTTTCTTCAAAAATATCTTAAAATGTGTTCCGAAGAAGCTTTTAAGAGTTTGGAACAACATGAGGGTAAGGGATTATTGACAACATTTTAATATTTAGGTGGAGTAACTCTTTAATTAGTGTTTTGAAGTTTATTGGTGTGAGAATGAGTAAATGATGGCTGAATTTTCTTTTTTGTGTGTAGTATTCCTTTAAGGTTTTAGCTAGTTTTGAACTATTATCAGTTACTGATCTAAACCTACAGAGGGTGACAAATCATAGCAAAGTTTATGACACAGCCAAACGCATGACCACTTCTTCATCTCATATTTTTAAAATGAGTGTTATTAACACATTGTGTTAATATAGTTGCTTGTGTTTTTCCTCCAGAGGTGCAACATGTCAGGAACTGCCCCATCGATTGTGCCTCCATCTACTATAATGGAGTGCGTCGCTCTGGGATCTACACTGTGGTGCCCTCACTAGGGGCCATGCCTGTGGAAGTCTACTGCGATATGGAGACGGATGGTAAGAAACACATGCAGTAATGACTGTCCAGAACTTGACAATAAAGATAGACCTGGTGTAGGGGAAATGTTGGCATGCTTATCGTTGTCCTCTATGTTGAAATGCATTGCTGGAAATTTGTTGTGGATGAATCATTGGGTTATTTTTATATCATTTATAGGAAAAAGTGGAGACTTTCAAAACTGTAGCAAAAAAACCTCTGATAATGAACGTCTAAATTACTTCTCTTTTATGTCTAATAAGACTTCAGTTTTGTGCTGAAATAGCACCGTTGGGGCGCATGAGGAACCTTCTGAGGCTTAAAATAGGATGTGCAAATATCATTTTGATGACCTACAAAACACTTTCTGACCATAAGTATAATTGCAGTGGTCATAAGATGCAAACCAAACGACTTGGCGTATGCATTAAACTCATAAAAAGAGATTTGATTGTCAAATGTTTGAACGTATACTCTTTTTACATTTCCTTCCTAATAAAAACATGGTCGTAATTGGAGCCCGTGCATAATGTGTACGTCTCAGGTGGTGGCTGGACAGTAATCCAGCGTAGGCAAGATGGCTCTGTGAACTTTGACCGCAGCTGGAAGGAGTATAAAGAGGGATTTGGAGATCTGCACACCGAATACTGGCTGGGAAACGAACACATCCATGACCTGAGCAGTCAGGGAGACTACATGCTCCGTATCGACCTGGAGGACTGGAGCGGGAAACACAAACACGCTGTTTATCAGAGTTTCAGGTGAGGAACATCCATCACTGACTGACTGGAAAGACTTCAAATGGATAGCGATTAAACATCTGGCCTTGTAATTGAAAACACTTTTTTGCAGTGTGGAGGACGAGAACACTCAGTACCGTCTGCATGTGTCGGGCTTCAGCGGGACGGTGGAGGACTCCTTCAGCTGGTACCATGACAAACAGAGCTTCAGCACACCTGACACGGGCAACATCTGCGCCGAGATCTCCCACGCTGGCTGGTGGTACAACCAGTGTTTCTACGCAAACCTCAATGGCATCTACTATAAGGTATGATGTGGCCTGTAGGTTTAAGGCCCAGAAGTGTTGAAATGTGAGCTGATACTGTCGTCTTTAATGGCGCTTTTCCACTGCGTGGTACGACTCGGCTCAAACAAACACACAACAATGGAGCATTTTTCATTCCGCGTCGCCCCATCAAGCTCTCGCTGGATCCGCTCCTCGGCTATCAACGAGAGGAACGTCTGTACTTCCTCAATAGACCACAAAACAGCCATTTTTGGTTGATATAAAAAGGTGCGTTTCTTCAAACAAAACAGTTGTGTCCGATCCTTCGCTGGCTGTGCTGATTTAAATCTAGCGCGTCTCATGTGGCAAGTTCAGTGACGCAATAATGACGATTTTCTCCGGATAATCAGTGACCAGCAAAGTTTACACGTCACGTTTTGGTAACGGTTCGGCTCGCTTGGAACCTCAACTGAGGTGGTACTAAAAGAAGGACCAGGTACCAGGTACTGTTCCCAGTGGAAAACCCCCCAAAAGTGAGCTGTACTGAACCGTACCGTTCCGTACTATGCAGTTGAAATGTGCTATAAGACACTGAAGCCCTGGTTTAGTAAAAAAATAAAATGTATAATAATAAATTTAGCTGAATAAACAATCATTTAGTAATATTTAATAAAATAATAATAATAATAATTTAATATATAAATGTATATAAATTAATATATACATTTGTCAATTTGTCTTGTCTTTTTTTTTTTATTTAACATAGTTACATTTAAGTTTTTGGCATTGTTGTTTTAGCATCACAGATATACTGTTATAGTTTTATTAATATTTTGAATTAGACTTTATTTTTATATTTTCTGTTTTCATTTTAATTGTAGTTTTTTTCCACTTGTCTATAGTTTTCATTAATTTTTATAGTTGTTTTGTTTTAGTCCTTTAAACAATGAGAAATGTTTTCTCGATAACAGTTCATAATTATTAATTACATTTATTTTAAAATTCAATTTGTGAATGGGTTTAGGTTATTGGAAAAGTATTCTTGTTTTTGTATAAAAAATAAATAAATAAATAAATATTTTTTTATGGCTAAAAAAATCACAGTTTGACATCTTTACATTTTATTGTTGTTTTTTTCCCTTTTAATGATCTGAACATAAAAACATGTCTACAAAAGTCCTCCCTATAATAATTTAATATACAGTATATGAATTTCTTGCTACTTGAACAACAAGTAAACAACATAATACAATTTTGGCATATGGCAAATCTTTTGTCAGGACTGTTATATCAACTAGACATTTTACCCAAACGAAACGATTTTTAATTTAGAAAAACTGATAATTAAATACTGATCATAAAAGATGTGTTCAAGACTTTCTCTGCATGAACAAATGCATAGACTTAGAAATCACCAGAGATCCTTTAGCTCTGATTTTTAAGTGATGTATAGTGATCCTGTTGGACAGGGCGGGCGATACTCGTTGAAGGGGAAGAACCCTCTTGGTCCGGACGGTATCGTGTGGTACACCTGGAAAGATTCAGATTATTACTCTCTGAGGAAGGTCAGCATGATGATCCGACCCAGAACCTTCCGACAGCATCTGTCACCCTGAATCAGGCCCAACTGATGAGCTTGGGCCCGTACGTCAACCAGCCAATCACAGTTTTTAGAGCCACAGCGTTGCAGGATGGATGGATTCTTCCATGACGCTGTGTGAACTGAATGTTTTCATGGAGGCTGAGAAACTGCATTTTTTTAGGTTTATACCAAAGACTAGAGAAGGACTACTTCTGAGACCGTAAAAAAAAACTTGAAAATCAGTGTCTGCCATTCAGTGTATGTTACAAATGTATGTTACATGCCTATATTTTCTATAACCATGGTTTTAAGATTTAAATATTTTGTTGACTTATTTTATAAAAGTGTATTAAAAGTAGATGTAGTTTCTGTAGCAATCAGACCAATCAGCACTTTTTTAAACACCTGTTTACCACGATTTCTTGATCCAGAGAATGATTACATTATTAATGTTACATTATTGCATTTAATTAAATATATATCATATAACATTAAAAATGTTGGGGTTGGTAAGATATTTTAACGTTTTTAAAAGAAGACTTTGATACTCATTAAAGGCAGCAGTTATTTGATGAAAAAAAAAACTAAAAATGTGGAATATTATTACAATGTATAATAAACTTTTTTTCTCTTTTTATTAATTTTAAATGTAATTTATTTCTTTGAAGCAAAGCTGAATTGATAGAATTTTTACTCTGGGTGGTTCCAAGCCCATAAGAGGCTTATAAAAGGCTTTAATCTATCTATCTATCAACAATTTATTTAAAAGTATTACCGACCCCAAACTTTTTTATATATACTATAATTTTATTAAATACAAATTTGTAAATATAAAAATATTTATTTGAAATGTTGTATAATTGTATGTAAAAACTCTTACATTATCACAATTCTTTATACAAAAAAAGACTTTAGTGATTTTTCATGAAGGTTAAATAAGTGGTTAACTGGTAAAAAGAAAAAAAGTAAAAGGGTAGTATTTAGGGTAAAAAGCCCCCTAATTAAAGGGGCTGCAAGCCTGACAAAAAGCCAAAACATGAAGCCAAAAACACTGTAGCACAATCAAATAGACTCTTTTGAAATATGCCTGGAATAATATTGTAGGTTCATGATGTACAACACTGTACTGAAAGCAATGAAAATTTATGAAATGCCAAAAGTCAGTGAAATAAACAGGAAATGCAATATTTGTTGATTGGTTTGTTGTATTTCTGCATGTCATCACAAACTTACCTGCAAAGAATTTGTGCTCTATTATGAAATAAACCAGAGCTGACTCACCGGGCTCCATCTCCAAACTTTTGAGAGCCGATCTCGCTTTTAACAAAACAGCCTTCTTACATAAGCAGAGTCACCATCTAAGTAGGAAGCTTGCTAGGTTTCGAGACACGGCCTCCATCTCAAGTTTCTTATTCACACTCCATTTTCAGACACTCGCACAGAGAAACATGAACTGCATGGCATACAAATCAGTATTTATTAAATCATAATCTCAATTGTTTTGTCAATCTGTGTGCAAAAGACTTGCGAACACTGCTATACATAAAAAAATATATGAACAACATGCATCAGATGGAGTATAATTTCATATTTCCAGGATAAGAAACTGTGAATAATTGCACTGAGGTGGAAGCGTCAAGCTGAGCATGATCTCTGTTTGTAGTTTGGCTTTGGGGGAAAGAGAAAAACAACATCAGAATGTCTTATGGGGAAAAAGGACCAGCCCCCCTGTTATCATCTCAAGAAGCCTCCAAATAAAATGATGACTGTGACCAAACACAAACAGGATGATGCATCTGAAAGGCCACAGTAAAGTGCAGTGAATAAAAAGCATGTTTTTCTACAAAAGTGAGGGTCTCTACAAAACGAGGCACAATCAAACTTGGCCTCTTATGTGCCTCAGAATAGGTTTAGCTCACTTGTATAAAAGTATGTAAAGTTACGTCTCTCTGCATCTATCACAAATCAAAATTCAGAAGTTCATAATAGAACTTGGAACATCTAAATCGACAGCGCAATAATTATAATAATTAAAGCCCCATAATCTGATATTTTTTAGTCACAATCTGTAGCTGCTTTTTAAAAACACTTGAGCCTGGCTTTCTTTGGCCTGAGATCAACAGGATATTTTTATGGCACTGACATCATGACACGAATAACACGAATAGAAACACAGAATTAGAATAATCATGTTAAGAGGAACAGAGAGAATGAGTGAGGCAGCTCCGCCGTTACATAGTAGTGAACTGACTGTGAGCGTGTCGTAGTTTCTCTGCAATCTGTCAAGACATAAAAACCAATTTAATGCTTTAACATCTCCCAACATTATGGTATGTTCTTTAGCTTTTGCTGTTGTTTTCATTTTTTACCATCTCATAGAATTTGACTTGCTGCTCCAGGTACTGCTGCATCACCCTGTTGTAGTCATAGATACGGTTGCTATGGAAGTGGTTCATCTCCGCTGCACAGAGAATGTGTCAAATTCATCACTTATAAATAAAAACCCTGTAAATTCCAACATTTTAAGCAGAAAAACTAAAATAAATATACCAAGAGATGCATATTACAAAAAAATAAGAATAAAAAAAAAAGCAGGAAAAAACGGAAAAGAAATAAAAATAAACAGTTGATATATATATATATATTTATTCATATTTTTATTCAGCAAGAACAGGGGTGGGGGGGGGTTACAATAAAAGACACTTATAAGGTTGTTCTTCTATTTTTTAAGTTTCTGAACTTTCTATTCATTAGAGAATACTGAAAAAGAAATATTTATAATGACTTCCACAAAAATATTTAGCAACAAAGCTGTTTTTTACATTAATAATAATAATATTAAAATGATTTCTGAAGGATCGTGTGACATTGAAAGCTGGAAAAATGATGCTGAAAATTCAACTTTGCATCACAGGAATAAATCTTATAATCTATAAATGAATATATTTTATTTTTAATTGTACTAATATTTCACAATATCCTGCTTTTACAGTATTGTTTTTACATATTTTTAAATCAAATGTATGCAGACCTACTGAACAAGAGAGACTTGCATGATTTATTATACTGCATGTTACCATATAGTAATAGAAAATATATTGTTTAATAGTATAATACATTAAAAAAACGTATTATATATTTTTATCTTTTGTTGAGTATAATAAATCCTCTTATTTTACAAAGTTATGTGCAGTATACTAAAATACAATAAAAGAAAATAAAGCTACAGCAGGACAAGAAAAGGAATTTTAATTTCTTCCCAAGAATGTTCCTCTTTACATAATTAAAGTTAAAAAAATACTTTGCATATGTCGAAAAATGTATATGGACTGAAGAAATGTCCATGGTTTTCCCCACGGTTTTCCAGCCCCGTGGGAACGCTTTGTCTCTAATGTTTTGTTAACATTGTTTTCATTCACTGTATGTTTGTGTCTACTGGGTGCATTAAAAATTATAGTTATGTTTTCAGCATTCTAATGTTTTGTTAACATCCCTAGTGTAATTATGACTTCTTTAGCAATGCAATCATTTTAAAGGTGGTTGTAGGGTCACATACCTTGCAGAGCGTATGACATGGTGCTGGCACGTTTAGACATGGCGGTCTTCTCCGAGGTGGTGATTTTACCGGTGGCCACTAGTTTATCTCCTTCCTTTACCTTTTCTATGGCAGCCTGTGTAAAAGAAAGAGGGCTTCAATTCTACATTTTTTCATATATTTGTAAATAATCTATGGCCTAGTAAACTCACTTATGGTGTTCTATGACACTTGCTTTAAAACAGAGTTTACCTTGTGAACTCCAATAGTATCAGGAAAGCATCCCAGCAGACCTTTGTACTCATTGTTAGTTTCCATGAGGAAGTGAAGGTCTCTCTTGGGCTAGAGATTGAAGACAGACAAAACTGAACGATTACATCAGACGTGCACAAAAAACAACCAGGGTCACTTCATTCAAACGCTTACAAAACGTTTACGTCACTTGCACACATATGCATGCGGACGGAAACACTCTCACTGGCAGACAGGCATCAGAACAACTAATCATTAAACAACAGTTCAGTTCCGATCCAATCTGATTGGACAACAGCAACAACGAGTTTAGAACCATTTCATTTTTAATTTGAATTAAATGAAATTAATGTAAACCAACAAAATGACTCCAGTTTGACTCTTGATGTGATCCAATCATATGAAGTCAGCATTTAAGGTTGTAAAAACAGGTTTTTATGGTCCAAAACATTCAGAAACGCATGCATTGTAAACAGTAAAACGCTATCGATCTGTTGCATTTTTGATTCCATTTCGGTTCCAGATCACACGAAGGGTTAACAGAGCTCTAAAAATATTCAAGGCTACACTTACCAGACAGCGTTTGGAGGCCAAACAAGCTTGTTTTCATTCACTGTATGCTTCAGTGATAAAGATAACTAACGCAAGGCTAAATGAATGTGGCTTCCTTCCACTTATACAACAGATTTCAGGGCCCTGATTCTCATTATTTTGAGGTTATAACCTTATTTTAAGAAAAGAAAGATACACTTCTCCTATAGTTGTACGAGACATAACTTCCTAATATAAGAGAGAACTGAGATGTTTTATCCAAAGGTTTTTTTTCAATACCTGCTCCGCCACCATCTGAGCGATGTCCTCGTAGGTCTTTCCTGCGGCCATCAGCGCATCCGTGAGCGTAGCCTCCCCTTTGAGTCAAACCACACATTATGAAAAAAAAAAACTATTTAACGGTTGAACATATAAATGCAAAGATTGCTGGTCAAATTTTACGGTAAGTGAGGCGAGTGAACAAGGAACAAGAATATGCTCGTAATTTCTCACAGCTAGACCAAAGGGTAAAAAGTGAACATTTGTTTTCTTTAGTAAGAAGAAGTGAAGACTTCCCGATACCTTCATATCCACTGCTGTTGAACACTGAGGATAGGTTTTGGAAAGCTTTGCCAATTCGTTGATATTCCTTTGGAAGGGCTGAAAAAAAAAACGACACAAACAGGAAATAAGACTAATGAGCTTGAGACTGAAATATGAGCCCCTGTTTCTGAACAACAAAAATATCAGATATAGGCTAATTTTGCTCAAAGTTATATACATTTTAAAAGACAGACCAGGAATATTATTACAGTTTTCTATCTAATATTTTTGAAATGTATATTTGCGATGAAAAGGTAAGTTTTCAGCATCATTACTCCAGTCTTCAATGTCACATGATACTTCAGAAATTTTTCTAATGTGCTGATTTGGTTAAATAGAACATTTCAAATTAAAAATGTTTTGTAACAACGTAAAGCTTTATTGATTCATTTAATGCTTTCTTGCTGAATATATTTTTTATTTTACAGTATTATATCACATACACATACATACACACATATATAAAGAAACACACACATATATACATATAGATATATATTTATACATAGAGATATTTATATATATAATTTATTTTTTTATGCGTTTCAAGGATAATTGGATATTTGCATTAGAAAAGACTGCAAAAGCTATGCATTTTTTCCAACATTTAATGCAGGACTTTGAATTTTAGACTCTTAATGTGGAAAGGCAAAATGAGACCTTTTTTAAGAGTGTCGTACGTAAACAGCCAACTTTTACACATTCAATACATAGGCCATACGTAGGCTCAGAAGTCACTCACGGCCTGTGCAGCGTTTCCAGTGTTCATTTCCTATTGTCAGCAAGTCTTTCACTCCGTCATCCATCGCCCTGGTGAAACGGTTGAACTGCTCACACTTCTGCTCTCTGAAGGTAGCAAGACAACACAGATGAACTTTTTAAGTCAGATCTTCTGTCAGGGAAGTGATGCGGAGGTGGGCTGTAGGACTTACACTTCAATCAGGTCCAGGTCTGGCAGTCCCTCAGGGTCTATTGTGGAGAAAATCATGACTCCCACTGTCTCGTCTTTTTCTGCTTTTCTCTTTCCCATTTTCCAGTCCTGTAATACAGATTTAGAATAAAAAGCTGTGACAAAAATATAGGCTGTGTCTCAGAATCTACAGGAATCTGCTGAATATTTAGGTGGAAGACAAAAAGAGAAGAAAGAAAAATGGATTAATCAACAGTTCTATATTTATTAAGCGTTAAGAACACTATTTACCTTCTCATCTTTGTAGGACAGAAACAGCTGGAAGACGTCGCTGCAGGAGACGACTGGATGTCGGCACATTCGCGTCATCCAACCCTGAAGCCTCTCCATGCGCATTTTTATGAATTCATCCTCAAATCGACCTAAAAAAGGGGGTATTATGCTCATGTTATTTCCATTTTAAACTTCTTTACACCAAACAGTATGTAGGAAAAGGGGCTCACCTGTGACCTGCTTGTCAGGCAGGCAGGGGATTGGAATCGCTGAACCGAATTTATCCAAAAGTCTTTCATACAACCAATCAAAGTGCTTGTATCTGTGATTGACAGGCTTGTTAGTGGTCTGCAAAAAAGAAAAATTGGATCACATGAAACATCATCAACTGGAATCGCCAACATGGAGATGTTCATGCAGAGGTGATGGTTTCTGTACTCACGGTGGGTGTGACTTGGTACTCAATGTAACTCTTGAGGCCGTACATTTTGGAGCCCTTTTTAGGGTCAGCGACAACACAGTCCAGCTGATAGTCTGGATACGCCCACACTGGGCCAACCTCTCCCATCTGAAATACAGTGTGTATATACATATATATATATATATAAATAAATAAGGGTAACACTTTCTGTGAAAGCCTGTATTTATAATACATTATAAAAGGGCATTCTTAAGGCATTATAATGAATGCATAACGCATTATAAAAAACCTTAGAATGTGTTATAACATCTCATGAATAATCATACAATCAAATATACTATACTAATTAAGTATTTGTGATAAACTTCTAACAATATGATTATTTCTAACACACAACGAAACACGGTACATCTTGTGGGTGGTTAGGAGCTGAGTGTTTCCTGAAAAGCTAATATTGTAAACAGTAAAAAAAACAGTAGAAAAGACAAAAATGCTGAGAAAGATATTAATTAAGGCCTTTATTTGTGCAAATTGAGACTTTAAGAGCTTTTTAAAGAGTGGCTTACGTAAACAGGCAACTTGGTTCCTTTGGCAGGCTGTTTGGACAGCAGGTACAACTCAGGACCTGATTTGGAGAAGCCAGGGAATCTGCAAAGAGAAGTCGCCGCTCAAAATAAAAAAAAACAGGAATCTAGAAAGCACACATGAAAAAGCACATAAACTAGATAACATCTTGTGTGTATTATTATTTGACACTTGGATGTGTCTACTCTCTGTGATGTGATCTGATTTACTTGTTAAGGGCAATTTTCATGGAGGAACCATGAGCTCCGCCTCGGTTTATAGCACCGCCCTCTCCAGCCTCAGATTCAGCATAACCTCCCGTTGACTTCACGTCATCCCACTCCTCGTCCCACTCATCGTCTTCTGCACCTATAAACAGTCATTATTACACACACTTCAAACAGACTTCAAAATAAAAAAACATAGCATGAACCAGGTGTTAGTTATCCAAACACACTCGGGACAAATCAGTCATGCTAACTAATCTCTGACGAGTCTTAGGATATAACAGTTGTAATTTGGGCAAGAACGTTTATTTTTTAAGCACAAATTACAACTGTTACAATCTTAAAAGTCTGAGTGAAACAATAAAAGCTATATGCAAAAGGTATTTTAAAAAGTATTACAAATAAATAAATGAATGCAAAAAAATTGTATAATCGCCATTTAACAACAACAACAACAACAACAAAAAAACCTTAAATACTTAAATATGTTAGTTTTATTAAAACCCCTAGGACTAGAAGAAATGCTCGTAAACTGAGGCTGTGTTAAAAAAAAATTCACTGCAAGAACAGCTCTACAAAACACTTTTACACTCATTCTGGTGAGTTTCTAGTTCCTGTCGAGCTCATGCAGCTTGTTATTAAAACCACATAAAAGCCCTCACATGAACATCATGGTTTACCTGAGAGATCAACAAGACATGGGTAGGGGTAAATGTCTTCAGAGAGAAGGAAAAGATTATTTGTTATACGTTTCTTTCTGACATCAAATATCACGCATTCCCTCATGTGCATTATACACTTTATACACCTTTTAAACAGTTGAACTGATTTCACAAGCGCTCAGTGGAAAATCAAACTGTATTTAATTCTTAGAACGGTTGAGTAATTCAGTGAAAGAGTCATCTTGCTTGTGGGAATAAATCAGTTTTCAGGGGAAAGCGTCTCTAAAACAATTCCACATGCTCTGCCTGTCTTTATAGGACTTTGTAGAAGCTGCTTCTTTCAGCTCATGGAAATGGGCTCCTTACGACTCCAAAACAAACCAAAAAGGAAGATCTTCCAAAGATGACTTCACTGCTGGCACACTTTAGTCTCACATGACTCAAAGTAACAGATGTGATCACTGAACCACGCCCACATATTCCACAACAACTTTCATATTTTTTCATACTTTTATATACAACAATGTATACAAAACACTATGTATTCCAGTGGCCTTTCCATTTTTGGTGTCAGTAATGAAAGTAATAACAGCTGCATCTCTCATTCCTTTTAACTGCCAAGAGTTATAAAAAAAAAATAAAAATCAGTGCAACTACAAGACAATACTAGGAAATGTACTGCTCATTATGCTAGGTTTCCACTATGGATGCATTCTTACTCTCTTGTAATTTGTTTCAGTAATAAAAAAAAAAAAAAATCTGCCAAGAACATCCATGTAACAATAAGCAGCACTTTGGCTCCTCACAAACTGCAGAAGCTTCTTGTTTTCTAAATATGCTGGACCAAAACCCTTAAAGTGGAATGCAATAGCTCCCAGTGACGAATAAACATTATTATAAGTATTTTTGGCTTGTGGCTGTGTTCAGTTTTCGATTTAAAACACAAGCAACAAGACAAACTGCGTTGAAAGACTTGAATACTGAATATTGAATACTGCACATGATTACACTGTAATATCCAGGCTTCCCACACGTCCATTAACAATTAATGAATAAGGACTTTTAAAAATCATACTGATTCAGAGTTGTTTGAGAATTAATCATTAGGTCAAAAAAGTACAAAAAACAAAAACAAAATCAGTTTTAGTCCAATGTGATAATAGTAACATTTTAGGAGGAAAAAAAGAAAATCAGGCCAAAATGACTGGAACACAACAAGATGAATAAAATAGCAATAAAATAAGTTAAAACAACTAAAATATTTCTTGTTTTAACTGTCCCCCTTTTTTTTTTTTTTAAGAAACCTGATTGAAAGTATTGGGAAATTTGGATATATGTGGCCTTATTTTCCAAATGTAAATTATAGTTATAAATTATATAATTTTAATATTTTATAAATTATATGTTATTATTATTGTATAAGTAATATACATTTTTAGACCTTATTTTAAATTTGGTAAAAAAAAATAAAAATAAATTATAATATGAAACGCTTATCCTTAAAAATCTCTGAAAGATCTATGAAAAACATTTAACTTCTTATATTTTAATTTTAATAAAACTATGAGAACCTAAAGATCCAAATCAATTTGAAAACCAAACTAGGGACAAAAATGTTTTGGAACACGGCGTGCCTTTGCAGCCAAGAAGTTTGAGAACCACTGGTTTAGACTGAATGATCCAACGTGTTTATTTGAGTTGTTACCTGGACCCTGGTAGGCCTGTGGATGCCCGTGTCCTCCAGAATGCCATGCATTGCTGCTGGTTTTGCCTGTCTCTGTGCCCTCTGGCTGAGCTGCCCAGTTATTAGAAAAGCCCCCAGATGCATTACTGTCAAACACTGTCCATGGGTCGTTACCATTACTTGTCTAAAGGAGGAAAATGAACAAAGAATTACAACTACAATTGCACTCACTAACAATCATCCATAGCACAAGCATACAGATATGGTTTCTGGCTACCAGCAAAAAGGTCTTTTAATTGTGTGAAGAAAAAAAAAAAGAAAAGAAAACCAGGTACAAAAAGCCCACTCAAATCCGACGACATGCACTCTAACAACCTTTGGCTTTTGCTATTATTTTATCATAAAAAACTGCTTTGTTTTTAGATATCAACCTTCTCAAGGACTTCTAAAGAAAGCCTGTGAAATGGGAATAGACGTATGTAGGTGGACATGTTAAAAGGAAAGAGCTGTTTACCTTCCTAATGGATGCTTCTGCTTGTCAACACTGAACAATTGACTCTCAATGGACCTCTAACCTTGATGATTCAGAAGCCCAGAGCCACAGAGACACAAACCATAAGCTGTGTTTCCGGATCATTATCTGGCCACCACAATACACCCAAGCCTCATTCACGTTATCATCTAGTCATTATCAGTATCTGAAAAGCGTTGACCTTTTGCTCTAAGAACAGCATGTCATTTCTGGCAAATGCATGTCAAATGATAGCTGCAAGCATTATTCTGTTATTTTACAGACAACAGACATGCACCAGAGTCATACACTATCTGTTTGGTTCCCTGCTTTCTTATTTGCTCATGCAAAAACTGCATGTCATGCATTGAGAATGTAGCACCATGCTGAGAAAGACTGGTTTAAGAAAGCGTGTTAATGTGGATTCATGGAAGGCAACGTTGGAAACTTCTGGCTGATATGAATTCTGACTTATCAACTTGATTCAATACTTTATTACTTTACTACTTAATTTATTTTAGAAAATGTGTTAAACAAGTCTGCTTTTTCTACCGTTTAGCTCAACAATTTAAAAATCCTAATACCAGTTCAACAAGAACACCTGAAAAACAAATCTGTGACATAAATAGAAAAGAATTACAAATATTTCTGTATCATAAAGCAAATTCTCCAAGACAAATCAAAAGCGACTATCCTGCAGATGATTGAATCATCGCATTTACGTCTTAAAAGCTGGCAGATAGACAGTGATGCGGGGCAATTGTGCTGATCAGTTTGATCGATGTGTGATTTGTAGTTGTCTGGTGTGATCAGTGGGGTCTGAATTAATCTGAAAGCATTCAGACCCCGAGAACAGGGTGTGTAGGTTTCGGTCTTGTTAGAAAATTGTCCAAAATCGAGCATGTGTGGCGTCCATCATGCTAAATGCATTTAGGGTACCTCATCAGGTGAGGTGGAGGAAAATCCTGGGGTAACTGGGGTGACTGGGGTTTCCGGCTGAGCTACATCCACCTTTAGGGAAAGACGTGACACCATCATAAAGCGCTAAAAGGGAAAGGTTACCCTGACTTGACGCTCAAGACAAGACCTTCTTTATCAAACACTGATTTTTTTTTTTTCAGTGGCATGGGTCCAGCCGAGACCTGCAAGGGATTACAATGCACACACCTTGAAAACTAGCACAAAAGATTATTCATCAAACAGATGGTTTTGAAGTAGAGTGCTAATAAAAAGTCATGCAACTTCCCCATCAGTGTCCACTGATTTTTTCTGACGCATTTCAGAAAAATGCTTGTATCATCAAAAGAAACCACAACTTGAGCAATTACACAATTTGAACTTCAAATGACAAGCCAAAATAATTTTTTTATTGTGTTGTCTGTAGTGTCTAGAACAGACATTATTTAAATTGCTTCCAGACAATCCTGCCCTCCATTGGTACATGCTCAAAAAATATGTTGTCCTAAATTTCATATTTATGCATTTGAATTCTATTTATAATTCCCATATATTTGGATTATACAATTTTAATGTAAAATAACTTAATAAATAAAAAAACAAACAACAAAAACAGGTCATATTTCTGTACTAATAAACTGAAGGCATTTTAAAAAAAATGTCAATTAAAATGTACATGTTTATTATCAATAAATCAAATTAATTTTAACCAACAGAATAACGCTTGTTCCATAGCTAGCCAAATTTCGACCGCTTTCAACTAAAATGTAACCGTTTTCACAATATTTATGCATAAATGCATTCTAAAAATATGATTATTTTATTAAAATAAATTGTTGATAATAAGCTGTCTTTTTTGTTTGTTTTTTGAACATTATATTTATAGGTCCAGACTGTTTCTTGTCCGTTTCCTTTCTGTGCGATTAGAAATATGATGTTAATATGCATCATATAGTTGAAACAATAAAATCCAAATTAAATCCAAATTTCAAAAACATAATTTAGGGCCAAATTCAACTGAGTGCACAGAAACATTATTTGTAGTTGACCGGTTTACATGTTATCTTCACCCACACCTGAATTTTCTGCTGTTTTGAATTACAGCAAGATATTATATAACACTACTTGATGATCCACTAATAAAAAAATTCTAGAGAGAGCTGACTAATATGTGTGCTTACATGGACGTCTGTGGTTTACTGTGCAACACACTTGAAAATTACTCAGAAATATAGTAACTAGCATAGCATTGCGGTTTGTTTCACATCTGTTGTCAGTGATTCATCAAACACACACAGATTACAGCTACTAGGTTAAAGTCTGTCCCTTGACTAGCCAATAAGCTTCAGGCTTTGAGATAACACCATAAACAACTTCTTGTCATCAGGCATTTTTTGCACTGATTAATTGAAAAGTTAATTGAAAAGGTTTTTACTGTAAATATGCCCAACTATATATTTTTTTATGAAAAAGTGCATTTCTGATGTTTTGATTTTAAATTAATTGAAGGAAACAAATTTCAATTAAAACAAAAAAAAAAGGATATTTAAAAAAAAAAAAAAAAAGCATATTTTTACACTACTCTGATTTCTAATCTAAAATTAAATACATTTTTAGATTAATCACATTTTGTAATTAATTTAGATGTTGGGAACACCCGCCAGAGGGGGAAACTCAGACAGAGAGAGAGAAAAAAAAAACACGATTCAGCTAGTTTTAATCTAGTTTTGAATAGCAATCAAGCTAGTTTTGTTTTGCGGTCTTGGCTCCTCTGCGGAAAGGATTAAAAATAACTTTTAACCGAAGTGGGAAAACTGCGTTGCTTAGAGTTCTGAATTTGGGTTTTGATCACTTTTTGACGGAAACAAATGCTCTGAAACTAAAGGCTTCCCATTCTTCAAAATGTTTCTGATGAAAATCACGGTTGCTCCAAGAAACAAAGCAGCCCACTCAATGAAAACTTCAGTCTCAGCATTGAAGGCCAAACCCACAGTACTTTACTAACATACGGGAGAATCCAAACACTTCATCCTGTATACTAATTAAAAACCATCATCCTTCACATTTGGCCCCTTGCTGATCCCCTGAATAAGGGACACAGGATGTTTTATTCTCAGTCTTAAAGTTTGCTTGCACACACAGTTTTACATTCAGAGTAAGAAGTTTTATACTTTGGAACTGGAATCTCCCTTCCTGCACACTTCCTCTCAGGAAGTTCAACAGTGAAGACTGAGAAGAAGCGTTACACAGAGAATGAGCACAAACACGTGTTAAACATAAATAAAACTGGGCAGTTTATGTGCAGCATCATTCCACAGACTGAAGGATTCACACGTTCATCTTAATCATGATGGCTTACTTGTGCGGTGCTGGCCGGGGTCGGTACGTGACTGTCGAAGAACGAGAGATCGAGGGGCGTTGCATTTCCTCCAGAGGTAAAAGGTTGAGCCTGTTTAACCTAGAAGAACACGAAGAGACAAACTCACAAGGGTCAGTCCTATTCAAATTAGAATTAAATTTGCATGTTTGTACACTAAGATCTTTATGTTATTTGTGATTAAATGTAAGTTTTGTAAAAACCGTTAGATTTTATAGCATATAATAATAGCTTTTAGTATAATACAATAATGTTTCCTTTCTTAAATGATCATCTTTACTCAAAAGTTATTATTATATATTAATGTATTATAAAAAAGTTATTTATTTTTTATCTTTTGACCCCTAAAATTGGCTTGACATGTGGGAATATGATATATCTCATGCATTATGCTTGCTACTATCATATAAGTTTGTAGATGGATAGACAAAGTTGTTGAAAGCGACATTTTCAGACACCTTTGGAGCCGAGACTGGGGATTAAACATTCTAAAAAGACCAACGTATTTTGATCCTTTTGAAGCCTTAATTGACTTTCTGTGAACTTGAAATGTAAGATTAATGCTTTAGTTCAGTAAGATGCAATATTTTGCTTGTAATGAGGCACTCTTTTGACAAAACATTTCCCCCAGATGACTTTATAAAAGAGTTGTAGGCCTATTTTCAGTTACTTTATGGCTTTTACTTAATTTTTTAAAAAAGAAAAACATCAAAATCCAGGCATGAAACATCACAACAAGGAACAGCTTTGTAGTGCAAAAATGTGAGTTTGGAGAAGTGTGAACATGTGGTCATTGGTTTGGCTCTGAGAACAGAGAAATGAAGGAAGCACGTGAGTTTGTACGATAGCGCAGCTGTGAGTTGGGGTCAGGAGGGAAATTGAAATGTATGTCTGCGGCCAGCAGCAGGCGGAATCACTCCACACAGCCTATTTATACAGACAGTAAACGGTTTACCAGGTCTCCATGTGCACGACTGCCTCAGCATGGCTTTATAATGTGATTATGTTCACTTTGACACAAAGATACTGCTGCACCTTTATTGATAAACAACATTTAGATTTCGGAATGGATTTTGGCTTAATGTTCCATTAACAATAATTTGAATTTTCAAAGAGCAAGAAAAATCCTATTAACACTTTAATACTTTAAATATTTTCATACTTTAAAGCTGTCTGGCCACAGAAAACACTTTCTGATGACCAAACAGGTCTCATTCCAGCAGCAATTATATGCTGTTATTTTTTCATTATTATTATATTGTTATTATTTTTTTTATTTCTCACTTTCTGACCCCAAGGCCTAAGCTATTCAGAAGTAGAGTATAGTTGAAAACCTTTGTAAAAGCCATTTTTGGTAATCACTGCTTACCTCTATATAGTCCTCTGGCACCAATCCGACTTCTCCTCTGGAGTTCTTTGCCTCGATCCATCCTCCGCCAATGTTCTGGGAACAGAAGAGAATGGATCACATTTACAAAGAAGGTTTTGATCCATATGCATGCAACAAGTCAAACCAGACATGGAGTGTTGGGTGTTATAGAACGCTACAAAAGTAAAATAAACTAACCTGATTAATTATTGAGATTGTCTCACCCTCTCGAACCGACAGCTCATTATTTCCAGGCTCTGCTGTGAAATCATATAAAACCTGTGCCTGTGTGGAGAATAAACATGCATAAATAAAACATCCATTGACAGACACCAAACATTATAGATAATCATTAATCATTAATAGAACAGAACCAGCTAGACTTGTTTGATTGGATTTTTTATGGACACCTTTAAATTCACATGACCTCAGTGTTAACCTGTTTAACATTTAACTAACACAGTTTCTGGATTTTTTTATTTCTTATAATCGATCAGTAACATGTAACAAGTATGTATGTGTCTCTTCACATAAACAAATGTCACCACTGTAAAATGGTTAAAGTCTGGGTCATTTTAGTACAAAATCATAAAAATAAACAAACAAAAAAACATTAAATTATATGTCATATCATGGGAAAATTACACTTATTTTATTTTTGTATTTTAATTTTCAAGACAATTAATCATATTTTTCCCCAAATCCTATTTCTGCATTGTCAAAAAATGCCTAGTTCTAATTACTGCAATGGAATAAATAAATAAACAAACTAATTATAACTCTAACAAATTATAACAAATTACAACTCATTTACATTTTTACTAAATTAAAAAATGTAATAATTAATTCACAAGTAGATTTCTAGTATACATATTAATATTTTCTGAATGTAATTAATGCTGAGTTAATTTGTTTTTATTTACTTTTTAATCTATAACCAAGATGTTTTTAGTAATAAGAATTTGGGGGTGAAAGGTTCTTGAAAGCACTTTATTAATATATTTTCTTAAATCAATTTTATTGTTTTTTCATATATATATATATATATATAAAATCAAACAAAGTTAAAAACTGAACTATACAAAGCACATTTTTGAGATGAAAAGCATACAAATGGTCACAAAGCCACAGTACACTGAGATAAAAAAACACCTTCCACAAAGCTCCCGTTATTCTTGCACACATAGAGGGGACACAGAAACACACTCACATCCTGAAGCTATCAAAATGGCAAACAGTGAGGTCTGTATGAACACCGAGACAGGCTCTCTCTATGTAGTACTTCACAAGCCACGACGACTCGATGCTCAGACATAGAGAGTCTGTGTGTGAGAGAATTCACTTCTAACGAAATACAGCACTTTAAAAACAGCGAGGGATACACCACAACCCCTCTGATGTCGTAAATGTGCATAACCATTTACACAAGTCGTCCAGAGAAACAAAATTATAAGATGATGAAATATAAATTAAGATACGCAAGACAAAAGGAAAATATAAAATGAGGAACAGGGATCAAATAACAGAAAAAAATATATATTTTTATTTTGGATTAACTCTAATGGAGGCAGTCAAGGGAGAAGGACTAAATTAAAGACTAAAGCAGGGCGACTACATTAAAACTGACGGGATTACTAATTTAAAAGGAATGCGATTTTAAATCAAGTCAAGTCACATTTATTTGTTGAATGCTTATTACAATACAGATGTCAAAGCTGCTTCATTTAGATAAACAGGGGGTAAGAAATTAACAATTAAAATTAAAATCCTACTTCGAGAACACAAATACTGCTTAAAAAAGGTACTTATAGTACTTTTACAGACATTTTTACAGGTCATTTTCATTTTAGCCCTGTTTATGATAAACAAATGAATGTAAAATTTCAGAAAAGAGCAGTCAATTAAAGTGTCGTTCTTATCATAAAGGACATTCAGCATGTGATGCTTAAAGCGAGTTTGCTTGTCACAGTTTTTAAACTGACACAAAAGTAATTGAAAGCAAATTTATTTGAGGCCTTTTATAGGTCAACATATACAAAAGAAGTGCATTCACTTTTTTGAGGCGTCCACTACAAACAACAACTGTCTAGGAATATTATATGTTTCAAGCAAGAGAATATTTCTACCTAAATAGATATCAATAGGCCCCCTATTATCACTTAAATAGTTAGTGTGCTGGTTCTAAGATTAACTAAATTTGGTGAATGATTCATTGAAAAGTAACTACATGTCCCAGTATGCATTGCAGATGACGTCATGCCCTCACTAAAATGTCACAAGACTCTTAATGATCCATATTTTCCTACGTTCCCCAAAAAGCCCTAAACATCGTTAAAATGGCAAAAAGAGACATGTTAGACCCACTTCTTCGTGTTAAAGAGGTCAGTTATAACGCATGCGGTTATAAATAGTCTCTCGGCGTGTTTGTAAATACGTTGCCAGTTCAAACCCAGTATGATCTCAGTGCAAAGAAATTACAAACAGATCAGACACTAAGTCCAACAAAAAGTACGACTTACCTTCGTCTCCATTATACACACATTAACCAGTCATTACCGAAAGCTGCAGTTTAAAGGCGATAAACTCTCGTCTTCATCCAGACATTTCTCTTCTGCCAGAAACGATCCCTCTCAAAATAGTTCAGTCACAACACCAAACACAAGTTTGTTCTCTTGTTAGAGCCCAGCAGACTCAAATGAAGAGGGTCAGAAGTGTGTGTAAATCCAAACTCGTCGTTTCTAGCAGTCTCCAGCTGCTCCACTTCACTGCAGCTGAGTGTGTTACACATAAGATACACAACCGGAAACAAACTCACTAAACGAGTGACCTGAAAAAAACTCACACAGCTGCTGTATGTTTGCGTAGAGCCCCAACAAGATTTATTATTACAAATAATAGTTTAAATAGTATTTATGTAGTGTATCGAATACATCAAAACATGGCAGATATTTATTGTTATGCTATATTTAGATATCATACGAACTCCATAGTATGTGTTTACTGTAGTGTAGGACTTTTAGGATCACATTTTAGACTAATAATGATTGTAAAATTTCTAATATCAAATAAAGTACTGGGAAATACAAAAACTACGTTTTTGATTTGTTTTCCTCAAGTAGATATTTAAACAGTTAAGTTCACAATGTTTTCGTTTATGACTGTCAGCTTTTTTAACTTTCGTCAAGTTCAACCTGAGAGGGCGGGCTGAAACAACAGATGTGGAAGTTTAGAGCGGCCTCTAGGGGAAATAAGTAGTATTTCAAAAATAAATGACTGCGGTAAAAACCATAGACATGTTAATGGTAAAAACGACATGTGTTAAGAATTGGTTTTAATGGGCGGAGTGAACATGAATATTCATAAGTTTCTCGGGCTGTAACTGAGGATTCTAGTTCACGCTCCAAATCAGCAAAATAAAAATAAATAATAATAATAAAAGCTAAATATATTTCTAGCGTTGCACAAACGTATACTTAAACTGCGTTTGTTTATAATTACGTAATCTATAATATTTTTATTAGTTAAAAATGTTTTGTTCACACAAACTTTGCAAGCTTTGTGCAATATTAGGTAGTCTCAGCCTCAGACGTCAGCAGTCAGTCTGAAAGTCTGGCTACCCGAGACTAAACAATGAGGTAAAAGCACAGAAAAACCCAGCTATTTCTATGCATTTATTTCAGTTCGATGAGCTCTTTATTTTGTAGCTTGCAATGCTTTATCTCTGTCCTTTTGAGTGTTTGAGCTCTTAACATGTGCTATAGCACCATTAAAACCCGGGGCCTGTTCCATAAAACAAGTTTACCAAAAAGCCAGGTTTATTTCAATTAATCTGACTTATTGCCAGTTAATTTGGTTTGAAATAAGTCAGACTATCTGCCAAAAGCCTGGCTTATTTGGTAAACTTGTTTTATGGAACAGGCCCCTGGATATACTGGGGAATTAATGAAATGAAATTAACACATCTGTGAAAGTGACAACAATTATAGCACTATTGGATTTTATTGCTACCTAAATGACCAACAATTGTACATGTTAACAAATATCAGTAAATTAGCAGTTATGAAAAACAATTTGAGCTAGCAATTTAACTTGAATGTGTTATGTGTGTGTCAAAAAAATTGCTAAAAGTAGCTAAATGAAGGTAAAAAAATTGCTACATTTGTTGCTAGGTGCTATTTGAAAAAAGAAGTTGCTAGGATAGTATGAAAAGTTGCTAAATCTAGCAACAAAATTGCTAAATTGGCAACACTGGGCAGGACGCCCAGCAGGTGACGTCTTTATTTTATAAAAAACATTATAAAAATCTAATGGTAATGCATGGAAATTAGGGAAAAGCTCTGCTAAATATAACACTATTAGTGGGGCTTTGGCGATGACCAGTCAATCTACTCCACAGCCAACCATGGGCCCCTTCCTTGCTTGAGCGCCGCCTATAGCCCTATTGTTAATAATCTGCATATTTCTTCAGTTAGAAAAAGCAACATATATCCTTCAGGTGTCACGGATCGCGCCTCTGTGGCCCTCTCCGGAAGTCAGCAGCGGGAACCTTCCCCGGAGTTTTAGTTCCCACCC
>JAUMHI010000217.1:620471-635327 GCA_032359435.1 Enteromius unitaeniatus | reverse complement strand
TATATATATATACATACACACACATGCATGTGTATGTATTTATATATACATAATAAATATACTCAGTACACAATCATATATTATGTACAAAAATATTTTGGATGCGATTAATCATGATTGACAGCACTAATATTTATATATATATATATTTAATTTTTAAATATTTAACTTAATTTAATTTAATGTTTCAATTTAAAATGGTAACCTACATTAGACTAGAATAGCAAACAACTTCCAGTGGCCAACCTGAGGACTAGAAGTCTTTCTGGTACAAAATCTCACTCAAACTAGCCTGCTGTGGTGATTTGTAAAAATGTGTTTAGTTCAGTTTCTATCACACCTTTAAATTTGTCAGGGTGGCCTCTGTGATGAGAGGCATCGTGCACAGTCACACACAGAGAATCACATGCACATACACAGTTGCATGCAAAACAACTTACTGACGCAACTTGCAACCTTCTTCACATCTACAGAAAATCATTCAAAAGGTAATCCAAACACCGTAATCAAACTTCACACACAATACATATAAAATACTCAACGGGTTAGGAAATACAAATCACGGCCATACACCTCTTCCCTTCAACATTAGAAGGAAGCCGACATAAACAGAGACATGTCCAGTAGTCAGGATAGGGGAAGAGGAAACCCAGCACAGAAAACCATGGAGAAACGCAGAGTAAATGAGCGGCAAAGCGCCAGGGTCAATACAGACACATGGAGAGCAGTGATGAGTGGAGTAGATGAAGAAACAGGAATGGCAGTCACGCCACTAAAATGAGGCCCACATGCAAGCAAGCTCTGGGCCGAAGAGACCGGGCTGGAAGAAAACATGCACCAACCCACCCCTCATGATGACACTGCACTGAAACAACGGCTGACAAACCAGCAGAGCTTCATCATGTTCTCCAAGAAGAAAAAGAGCTTTCAAAGCAATCTTTAGAATTTATTTTCTGGTTTTCTAAAAGCAAATGGTCATGTTCACAAGGTCATGTCCTGTGCACATTTAAAGCTGAAGTGTTTTAAAAAAAAAAATACATTATATATAACTACAATTAGTTTTAAATACCTTTATTTGAAAAACCTGGGTTATAGTGATAAAACGCTCATGGCTAACATGATTTTACTATTAATAATTAAATAAAAATTTTACTTTATATACATTTTACTATTTTTTTAAATGTTGAATTTAAAACGGTATTTAAACTATTTTAATTTAAATTAAATTTTAATTACCTTACCTAAAAATAACTATTAAATAATTTTTTTATTAAAGAAAATTAAGGGTGAGTACATTATTTTCATAGTTATTTTATAGTTAATAATTATTTAAATCAAGATGACTTGAGTCTAAATTATTTTTGTTATCCATCTTAATTTTTTTAATAATAAAAAAATATTATTTAAATGTTTTTATGTAGGCTATTATTTTCAACCTTAACCAATGGCATGAGCTTGAGGTCAGGACTGTTTCTCCTGACTAATAGAAGATGGAAACTAGTTTTGATTATAACTACTTTTTTTGCACAGGCTTAGAAAAAGGACAAACTTCAGCTTTAAAAAATAAAAAATAAATAAAAAAGTGTTTTCAATTCCATTCAGCTCATCTTTAGGTTTAGGTTTGTTCTAACGCAGCAGTTTTCCAGTGGAGCTTAATGAACATCCCAAGATGGAATCCCCAAGAAGGTGTCCCATGCTTGTAAAAAGTGGTAAATCTCTCTCTAAATAATACCCATGGGTAAAGAAGCTACCATGGCCAAATGAAGGGAGGGAGGTAGTGAACAAGAGGAGACACAGGTGGAGCCGAAACAGGAAGAGAGGCAAAGAGCATAAAGAACATACCAAGTCTAGTACAGAGATTGCTGGAACAGCAGTCTGCTGCAGGAGAAACAAAAACATACAGAGCAACCAAAGGGGTGGGAGAGAGAGAATAAATAAAGTAGTAAGAAATAAAGAAAAGGAGGGGATTTCGAGAAATAAAAAAGTAAAAAAGAAAAAAACATTGGCACAGTGGGCCGGGACGCAGTGATGTGCTGCCAAGAACATTCCAGGGCAGTATGGGTCTGATTAGCGCCAGCGGTCCACTTCCCTTCCACAAACACTTCAGCTGGTGAGGAATTTCCCCATCATTCCACGTCCCCCCCCACTGAAGCACTGGCAATATTTTTCCTTCAAACACACGGGATTGTGTTGACCTTCCCTTAGACGGCTCGACCTGCCAACTCCTCAGAGATGGAGCGATATCAAAGGCAGCTTCCAGCAGTGTGCTACACACAGCAGACTCTCAGGTGGACGCTACGCATCACATGACAGCTGCTACGGCAGGTGTTGGAGGAAAGAACGTCAGTGGGGGCTGAAGTTTGTGCTAGCGCTGAATGACTCAGATTTTGAAAGCACAAAAAAGTTGTTTGGAAGCGCTGCACACACGCCAGCCCACCAAGTCGTCAAGAGCCTGAATTAAACTACTTTTTTTTTTTTTTTTAACATTAGAGGCTCATTACAGTTTTCTGGTATGATATATCTAATGTTTATTTTACAGCTTTACATTTATGGAGATGTTTAATTACTTAGCAAATTTGAATATTTAACACATTTAGACATTATGCATCCTAAAAATTACAACAAATCAGTTGATTTAAAAAGGTACATATCAATGATTTGTTAGTTATTACTCAATGTTAAACATTTTATAAAATAGAATTAAAACAATTATTATTATTAATTTATTTATAGCATACATATATATGCGCACACACAAATTCTAAATTGTAATAAATATTTATTTGTTAATATATATTTGATTATTTTAACAAATGTGCAATAAAAATATTTGTTTGCAGTCTGTGTGTGCTGACTTTGTTTTCATTATCAATAATTTGTTCATGATCAATTAAGATTTTTCCAGTGATGTGCCTGCTTTTGTTTTCAATTTAATAAATGTGCTGTAGAAATAAAACGTGATCACAAAAAAAACATTAATAAGAATTAATATATTTTTGTTCAACCCTAGTTACTACCAAAATCAATGATAAATCAGTTGTTAATTCTTCATGAGACTTAATATGTGCCTGAAAAGTCCTTTGATCCTTTGAAAAGTCCAAAAAATATGGTCATGTCTTTTTAGAAACTGTTAGCACATTTCAAATTATCCTGATTCTGATCCTAAGATGTTGGTTGGCCTTTAGCTACAGGTCAGAAATGGTCCAATCGCTGATTTATTTTAGAAGTTAAACTAATATTTCATTTTAAATGGCAGATGAGATCAGGAGAGATGTACTGATCTGGACGAGGCAGGTTGATGCGGGTGCAAGCAGTGGAATCGGGTCCAGTGCTTGGCATCGGAAAGCCCTGCTCCTCCCCTCCGTCAGCGCAGCATATAAAATATACACATCAGCAGTGCAGCATGGAAAAGCAATGATATAGGCATGTTGCAGAGCACATGGCAAAACATTCATTATAACAGCTCAAACTAAAGCATCGCGCAGGGAATCCCAGGATAGTTGTTATTAATTCCATCACCAGTCTGTCCTGCTGCTGACTGCGGATTCAAACATAACGCAAGAGTCTACGGACATACAAAAAAATTAAAAAGTCTTGCAATCGACTTCAATCAGCATTGCAGAAGTTTACAGCTAACTTGGATTCAATCTGTGCAGCAATGAGAAACTTCAAGTAGTTGTTTTGAAAATCTCCAAATTATTTTGAGTCTTTCCAAAGCAATTGAAAAAAAGAAAATTAGCACTCAATTAGTCTGTGTAAGAATGGGGGAAAAAGTGTATTATCAAAGCAGTCAACAAGCTAGCACTTAAAGAACTTAAAGTCAACACGATAGCATTACAACCCATTTTACTTGATTGTATCTATTAGGCATGAGATATATTTGATTGAAAATAATGGGCGCTACATATCGAAATGCAATCTTGGTGTACACTACTGTTTAGAATTTTTTAGGGATTTTAAAGAAACAAAAATTTGAGGTCAGCAAGGATGCAATAGATTGGATGCAAAAGTAAAAAAAAAAATACTGATCAAATAAATGCAGCCTTAGAGAGTATAGAAGACTTTTTCAAGAACAAAAGAAGGAGGGGAAGGAAAAAAATTATAAACAGTAACTTATAAACAGTAGTGTATCTGATTAAGCCGTAAACTTTATTCAAGGTTCCCACCTTTCTACTAATGAAGTTCCATTATATTCCAATCAAAAATGTTCTTTGTCATTCCAAAATAAGCAAATGCACTCGCAGTGCAGTTTCTCCCTAGAAAACACTATCAAATTTATAATCAATAAAGATGACTTTAAGATGTTTTTCATTTTACTGGCCTGGACATCACAATTTGAAACTTTTGTCTGTAGAACCACTACCGTTAAATCTCACAGTACAGCAATCAGAAATGAGCAAGTACTGCATATTTTACTCCAACTTGATATGCAGTGATGACTACTATACCATTTGTAGGTTAAAAGATTAGCTTTTAGACTTTTTTTTGCATTAATATTCTCTAGTAAATCACTCTCAGTTAGACCGTAACCTTGCATTAAGGATTTCATGTTGACTTTCTAACTATTTATGTTCACACATTAAACTCTAGCTGTCCCACTTCCCATGTGTGCTCACCCGTGCTCTCTTCTCAGCCTCCAGTCTCTGCATTATTAGCGTGGTGTCTACGTCTTCGTCATCCTCCTCCTCCTCGTCCTCCTCGTTCTGCTTGGACTCCTGCAGTCTCTTCTGGAACTGCCACTCCAGCATGAGTTTGCGCAGACGGTCGTTCTCCTCGGCCGTGCGTTCAGGTTTGGCCTGAAGGTCCTGGATCTCCTTGTCTAGGAGGTCCACGATGTGAAGCTGCTGCTGCTTCTCCAGTTTCTCTCGGGCATCCCTCTTCCAGGGGTCGGGTGAGAGGCTGTCGCTGGCGGACAGCTCCTCTTTGCTGATGGTGATGTATTGCAGGTCACGTCTTTCGATGGTGCGAGGCTGCTGCTGTGGCAAGAGGTCACGAATTACTGTGTCCTGTGGAGGTTGGCGGGGAAGGCTGGATAGCTTGTCGGGTCGAGCAGGTTGTGGCTGTGGCGGTTGGGGTGGCTGGACCGGGGGTAGGTACGGTTGGGGCACCTGCATGGGCGGCTGTGGAAGGGGCATCTGTTGGTGTTGAGGGGCGGGCGGCAGTGGGCCGTGCTGGTTGTTGTGCATGACTGGGCCGGGAGGGTTGCGAATCTGCACCAGCTTCCTCTCCTGGTCTCTTCTCTTCCTCTCTCGCTCCTCATCGAGCCGGGCTTTTTCTTTCTCATACCAGCGCTGTTGCTCCTCGCGTTTCTTGCGGTCAGCCGTGGCCGCGGCGGCCGCTGCCTGTTGCTGTGTGATAGAAGGCGGTGGAGGAAGCGGCAGGTCGGTTTGTGGCTCGTAGTCATAGTGCGCAGGAGGAGGAGGAGGGGGTGGTGGAAGATCTGAACGGGAAGGCTGAGAGACGCCCACGGGGCCAGAGTGGGGTGCTATCGGGGTCTTCCAGCGGCCTGGGCCGCTCTTGTGGTTGCCTTGGATCCTGGAGCCGGAAGACGACGAGTAGTTGAGGTGCTCCTGGCTGGAGGTGCTGGACTCCACCGAGGAGGACATCTGGTGGTTCCAGTGCTCCCCACGCTGCTGCTGCTGCAGGTGCATCAGGTCTTCCTGGCGCAGGCGTTCACCTGGATACCCGCCCGGCATCTCACAGAGCTCCTCCTGAGAGCGCACCACCCGCTAGCAGGGCACAATGACACAGCAGTGAGACTCATATTTATGCAGAAATCTGATATATACGTACATAACATTTATGTTGCTTATAGCTTTAAAAGGCTAGTAAAGTAAGGCATACAATTTGGTGTTTCTTTTAATGCTAATACCATGTGAGTGCCTTGGATTGATGAGCTTTTTAATGACATAAAAGAATCCCTGAATCCAAAGGGCATTAACTCATGGTTTACACCCCTGCAGCTTTTTTCCCCTATTTTTGGATGTAATACATAAAATTGGGTTACAAATTTATAAAAGGTGGCCCAAATTTTATAAGATGCACCAAAGTATAACTAAAAAAGGAAATATGAACAAATAAATTTATAATATGAAATAAAAGTCAGATTTTGTTTTTCCATTAAAAAACAAAAAACTTTAAAGAATGCTGTTCTTAGGTATGCTTAATATAATTGAAGTGACTTAATTTCAAATCAACAAAAACAAAAAAAAACCTAAGTCTGAAACAAATAAAAAAAACTACAATAACAGATTCAAACTGACATTTTGGCAAAGCAAGAAAGCAACAATAAACACTACAAATAAAGAAATACATTGCTGTCTGTATTTGTTTTTGTTTTTTTAAGATCTCAGGCTAACAACGGCTGCATTTGCATACAGTAAAAACTGTTTTAAAACTATTTTCTATGTATAAAACAATTTACTTCTGTGATGCTAAACTGAATTTTCAGCAGGCATTCATTTAGTCTTCAGTATATTTTTACGATTCAAGATTCACGTTTTAGAGATTCTTTGATGAAGAGGTTTAAAAAGAACATTTATGTGAAATATAAATCTTTTGTAACATTATAAAAGGTCTTTACTGTCACTTTTGATTAATTATGTGCTTTCTTGCTGAATACAAGCCTTCATTTCTTTTAAAATATTCTTACTGAATTTTTAAACAATCATGTACATTATAACAATACAGAATACTACACTTTATCTTACGAAAATTGAAATAAACAGACATAAAATAATCTACACTAACAGTGTGTTCGTGCTTGAAAAAAACTGCAGTACTATAAGTGTTTTGAGTTGTGATATGATCATGTCACCAGGACACCATGCTGCACTCATATGCATTCTCTTCCTAAAAAGGCTAACCTGCATAGCCTTGCTGTTGTTGGAATGGTTATCCATAGGAGGGAGAGGCTCCGGTTCATTGTTTTGCCATGGCTGGCCAGGGCCCATCCTATCCTGAGATTTAGAGGCTGGGAAGGTGAAGTATTCCCTTGGGTACGTCTGAGTAGGGATGGGATACGCCTCTGGACGGGGTGGAGAGGGCTCCTCCTGTGGGACAAACAAGATAAAGACAGATTAGAGCTGTGACAGTCAAGATTTAATTTTCAGCTCTTTTTAGTGCACTACTATTGATTACAGAAATTGATTAAGAGTTTGCATGTACAGCATGTGTATAAAACAAAGAGCATCAAAGGCTGATTAGCCAATCAGATGGAGGTTACAGACATGATTAGGATTAATTACTAGAAGAACACAACAAAGTGTCACGAATCGGGTTCTTATTAGGCTTCTATTTGGCTGTGGTTTCAGAAACAAAAAACATGTTCTGTTGTATGTTTGGATTTGAGAGTTTCTAGTGATTTGATTAAAACCAGAGGAGGCTTCATTAAAGAAGACCGAAGCGCATTACAACATCTGAAAGCGCTACACATTTTAGCATTAACTATTCTCATGTGCTTCTGGATATAAAGTAGTAACACATAAAAGATGGCCCAACTAACTAATCTACATATTTCAGAGATTTGTCACTAGCTTAGCAGAGTCATTCTTGCCACTTAACTAGGTAACAATAAAATTCACTTTGGGGTTCATTACAATTTGTTAAGGTCACAGTGCTAACTTATATCCATTTTAAACTCAGTTATAGAATGTAGGTTGCTGTTAACAGCTTCAATATAGCTGAAGTAGCCACACACTTATGAGGAATGGAAATTCGGAGGAATTTATCACATTTTATATACATATTTCCTACATAAAACCATATAAGACTCCATAAGAGCTATATTGAACAAAGTACTTTTTTTGAACCGTTAAAAACAACCAGCTCATTATAGTAATTTGTTTGGGATTTAATTCAACTACATTGGGCACGCTGTGTATTTCTGATAAAAATAAAAAAATAAATAATTTGCTTGAGAATCGACTGGACTGTACTTTTTAAGTGGTGCATTTTTTTTTTTAAAGAAGAGAATAATTTGTTCAGGAACTGGTTAAGTAATACTGGTCAGGCCGTGTGTTTTGATTTGCCAAAAAAAGAATCAAGTACTTTTCATGTGGTATATTTTTTAATTGTTAACAGCTCATAAAACTCATTTGTTCTGAAATCAGTTAAAATATACTTTCTACTGATTCACTTTTTGTTCACAATTCACTTATTTGTTTAGAAAGGAGTTAGACAAAACAGGCTGCACAGTAGATCTTAATTCACTGGGGAAAGATAGTTTCGGCACACATGTGCAACATTCATCTTAGAGGTGCTGATGATTGTGTGTACTCACATCAGGGCAGAGGTTACCCGTCGAGACCGAAGTGATCTTTCCTGGGGCTCCTGGGTAGACAGGCTTCCCGCCTGGACTCTGGGCCTGGTCTTTGAGCGGAAAAAAAGGTTATACAGGTTAATATAATGTCACTAATTTTAAAATGAACCACTCTGACAAGCAAGCGAGCGTTTGAAGTGGCACACTTACTAGCCACATTTGGGCTTGAGCGGTGGTCTGCGCGGTTCTTTAATAACCTGTCCTCCTTCTTTGGTTCAGGATAGGTGTCCCACGGGCCCTGGGGGCTCTCAGGCGAGCCGTTCTGCACAGAGTTGTTGTAGAGCTCAAAGCCCTCGCTCTTTGGTCTCATCTTTCCCTTGTCTCCAAGTCCACGGTCTGATGCTGAGGAGATAAAAAAAAAAAAAAAAAGGTATTAAACCAAATTCAGCACTGGGAAAGTACCCATCTCTTTGAAATGGGGGAAATCACCCATAATGTACCAAATCAGAATCACTATCCGACATATGTCAAAAGTATTTATATTTAACGCAACAGTTTCGTGTGACTGGATACGCTGCGGGTGCCAGATCCACCACATTTCCACCTCTTTAAGAGATTAGTCACGCTAGCACGCTGTGTGGCCGGCAGCCGCTGATAGTTTTTAAGCGAAATACTGCAGCTTCCACATGCAAGCCTGTTAGAGATTTAAATAAATATTCGTGGTACAGTTACTTACCGCGGGTCATCAAAGGAGACGGCTGGTTGAGGAGCGTGGCCAGACCGTGGTAAATGGCTCCCTGTTTGGCCACCTCGAGCGTTACAACAGAGCCGGTTCGTGTCATCAATTCCGCCGCCCTACAAGACAGACAAGTTTGAGTAAAACACAACAGACTATGACGAACGCATTTCATATTCAAAGCATTACTTGTGCAATCCCACAGGAGATTATTTAAAGAGACTAATCTCATAGTATGTCTGTTTGGATTTGCTGTAAACAAGAAACGGAGGCTGGAACGGATCCCAAAGGCAACTCAAGTTGTGTCCATTCACAAGTGTTGTGAGCCATATGCTTCTCATTTAACTCAAATCCACAGACTTAAGAGTTTTATCAATTCAGCCACATCTTAAAAAAAACTACATGCATTAACGCAATTTCTCTAACAGCACTGAGAACTTTTTTTAAAGCCGTTTTGACTTTGCAAACAAGAGGTGCTTTGTACTGCACAGTTTAAGGCCTGAAAATGTTGAACTAGGAATAATTACGCTTTCAAGTCAAATCCAGAATAATCGCAAGACAAACCACTTCTCAATGAAAGGGCACTTTATCACTTTACAGGATCATTTCTTTTTTTAAAGAGTGAGTTTATATATCATTCATCATGCCAAACAATTAAATAATCCCAAAAAACGAGACCCAGAACCTGAATGCTATATTTTAGGGTCATTTTTGCCTGACAATGTTCTAAAGACTGAGACACATATGTGACCTTGGACCACAAAAAAATTTAGATTTATCATTTGAAAGCTGAATAAATAAGATTTCCATTGATGTATGGTTTGTTAGGATGGGACAAATATTTGGACGATACACAACTATTTGAAAATCTGGAATCTGAGGGTGCAAAAAAATAAAATAAAATATTAGTTCTAAATGAAACATATAAATTGAGGATTTAATATATACTATACAGTAGGAAAAGTACTTAATATCCAAATTATGTTTTTTTTATAAAACAAGATCAATCATTTTGAGCCACTACTATTAGGCTATATTTACATAAGGGTTTTGTGGTCCAAGGTCACATTTTTTCTTACGCCACTTAACTGTGTGTATTAGGACAGACTCCTTACTTATGTGGTATAATGAAATAGTTCAAGCATGCAACCCTTTTGTTTATTTAACTGAGGCTTCTTTGACGTAGCAGGATATTGCATGCCTTACCTGTAAGTCCATTTCGAATTTATTAAAATCCCATTATTAAAGGTCTAAATGCTATAGAATTACCTTTCTTGCGAGAGGCCAACCAGACTTCTCCCATCCACACTGAGCAACTGGTCTCCTGCAGCCAGACGTCCATCCTAAAAAGAAAACAAGACTCAAACGGTCATAAAAAGGCAATGTTAAACAAGAATTTTTAAGATGATTTATGATTTTACCGCTTCAACTTACAGAGTACTATTAATATCACCAGCATGTATGTCTGTATATCTGCATTTGCCCATAAAGAACATATCAAGACAAATCAAGCCAAACTCACCATGTCTGCTGCACCTCCTTTGACAACAGACTTGATGTAAATACCAAGCTTGTCCTGTCCGGCACCCTGCAAAACACACAAAAAAAACAAAACCCTTTATTAGCACCCCGAGAAAGATCTAAATGTCATTTACAGGCTCCACTAGTTCCGCTGTGGAAACGGCTGTATGAAGAAACCAGGCATTCATTCATGAAAGACTATAAATCTGGAGCCAGCAGTGAAGACATTCATATAAATAAACTCATTCATAAATTCAGACGTAAATTCTGAAGTTGTATAACCATGATAAACCCTCTCAAAGTCCTTCATCCCATATGCCGTGTCAGAGGTCACCATCTGACACGGGCCATCTGGCTGTAGGACTGTGCACTCATTGAGATATCAGCTTGACCAGAATGCCATTGCATGCTAGAAAAGCATCTTTCAAAATAAAATCTAGTAATTGACTTCAAGATAAAACAATGCATTCATTGAAGCACATCCTGTAGACTTAAAATAGTAAAGCCATGCAAGTTTCAACACTCAAACATAACATTTCTAACACGTAATGCTCCATAACTCTGAGTTAAATGGTCTGTCCAAAGCTTATAGCTGATGGAGCTTCAGGGACATGAGCTTTAAACGGGTTTGTTTGAGGACTGCGGTTTAAAGTTAGTATCATTCGTTTTTTCCCCAATGGCTGGATTTGCTATTTGAGCAAGCAAGTACCCAAAATCCCCTGGCTGCTGCCAGTGGTTCTATTTGAGGGGGATCTTGCTAAAAATTAACTATAAAAATGTGAGGTCTGTATTACATTCCCAGCCGTCTCCACTGTTTTCTCTTACAGAAGCAAACCGCTCATACTCCTACACCTGACAAACCCTCATATCTGCACAAATATAGCAAAACCAGCACTGACCTGAATTCTATTTGTAATACTTTACTCAATCTGAAATATTTTAACCTAATAAACGTCTGCTGTTGTACAGAAACATATCCTCTGATTTGAGAAGACTTCAACTTTAAAAATTGGTCAAAGGTGACAAGAAAGACAAAGAAAAGTCAGCTTTACATCAGAATAGATTACATTATTATATTTAAAAATAAAAACCAGTTGATTTTAATTAGCAATATTACTGTTTTCACTGTGTTTTTTGATCAAATAAACACAGTAAATCAATACTTTAAAGCATTTTAATGTTGTTGTTGTTGTTTTTCTTTTTTAACCAATTCCTGGAGCTTGACAATCCCATAAATAACTACACTTCTGTTAAATAAATAGAAAGAAATGCACCACTGAAAGCCAACATATATCTACTGTGTTTAGCAGCCCTTATATGAACTCCACTCCAGAGCCAGATCTCTAAAAACCCAAACTCCAAATGATGGTATCGTGGTCATAACAAACCATTTACTAAATGGCATGACACCCAAGTCTACAGCTCTCCTGCCATGTAGGCTGGAGCCTGCTAGATCTGGTTTCTCCTCTGGTTTATGAAAAACCAATGCAAGTTATGAGCGTGCCATCTACATGTACTTTACCATACTATTCCGCTGATGTATGTGGTTTTCTAAAAGGCTCTAAAATATTCACACACCTCAAACAACAACTTTTTGCAGAAACATTGTGAAATAGCTGCTCAGATTGTTTAATTAGAAAATCAGCTTGATAAGATGTAATGCACTGCATTGCTCATAAGCATTTTTTGTCCTGTCAATATAGTGAAAAACCTAAATGAAGCTGACCAGAAGCAAGCCAGTAACTGAATCTGCCTGGGAAACGGCAACCTCTTTTATTCTGCCATCTGAAATAAAGGCAGTGTTAGCCACAGACCCCCATAACCCACTCACATTACACTGGCATAAACACAGCTGTAACACATACACCACATGAATATCACTCAGTAATCTCAGTTAACATTCAGGACGTAACCACAAATATAAGAAAAATATCAACATGCACTTTGTGCTTACGGGCCCCTGAAATGATTGAGGTCATGCCAGTTACAAAGCAATCGGCCAGTTTGAACGTTCTGTACAGTCCAAAAAAAAAAAGAAGAAGAAAAAAGACAAAGTAAAAAAATAAACCTACTGCATTAATTCAAGGGTGAGGTCACAAAATACAGATAGATGAGTAATATGCATGCTAATCACACTCAAAAGACAATAACACCATTAAAATGCAACAAAACCAGTATAATTGTGAGAACAGGTGATGAAATAAGGAAAACATGCAATCAGAAATCACCTTGTGTTGAAGATGTGTAAAAACCACCTACCGCTATGTGCCCTGATGCCTACAGTGCAAGTAACTTGTATTGTGAGAGCGTTATGATATCATCCTGGACAATGACTCCTCCTCATAGTGAGTGTGCACAACAAACAGGGTGGGGGGTATTCTGAAGGACTGGTGGAATACTAACCAAGTTTTATTCCAAGCTACAACTGATCATTTAAAATTACTAAAACTACAGTCAAGCTACCATTAATAAAATAAATAAAATTTAGACATTTCAAGCACCTAACAAAATAGCTTTAACTTTACTGGAACTAAGGAGATTATTTAATTACTGGTGTAAAAAATGATTTGTTAACATCAGCACATGCAGCACAACCTTAAAATAGGGGTTGGCGATAGGACGATTTTTGATAGACGCTAAGCATTTCTCTGCGATCTGCTTTTTAAGGAATATCGTAGTCTCTTGTTATTTTATCATCGCTCTCTCAATATGCTTGTTACGAACTGTACACTGGTCTGTTTCTCTGCGTTGCTCTCAATTCTAGGTGCTGCCTTATTCAACGTTCTATTGGTGGATGTGCCTGTCCATCATCGTTGGATATCCGTGACATCATGTCATCTAGTCCAATCACGTTTGGCACCAGAAGCCTTTTAAACACAAGCGGCGCTGAAAGAAGAGAACGAGAGTTGTGTGTGTGGGAGCGACTTTGTAACTTGTTGTATTACATGCTGTTGTGTTTGATTGACAAGTACTACTATTTTTATCCTTATGAGTAGATTGAGATTGGTCTTAAGTGTTATCGTTCACTTGTTTATCTCGTGTCTTTGACACGTTCAGCCCGCTTATGCTCCACTCCAACAGTGTGTATTCAACTCTGTCCTGCAGTCAACGGGGTTGTGGAACAGTCTAGTAAGTCACATGACATACATACCTTGCACTTAGTAAAACCATGTATTAGACACACTAGGTAGTGGAGTGCGCTGTTTAATGTATTTTTCTTCTTTTTATTTAGAGTAAGTTTAGGGTGCGTTTGCACTGAAGAGTTTCTTTTGCTTTGTTTTTTTTTTATTATTATTTAAAGGACTGGGAGGAGATAGTGTGGGTTCTTTTTGTTATATTTCTTTTATGCGCACTAATAGAGCCTAATTAAGATATTTATCACATGTAATTGTGTCATTATTTACTTACTAACATGTTGTCCCAATTCTTTCTTGTGCTAAACACAAAATAAGATATTTTGAATAAAGAAAAAAGGAGCTTGTCCTTATTGAATTTAATAAAATGTTTAACAAAGAATCGTGATATTTTTGAAAAAATCGCAATATGATATTTTTGCCATATCGCCCACCCCTATTTTAAACAATGAACATGATTTAAAACTGAACAATGTTATATGAACATTGCTTTAATACTATTGGTTTAACGCAGAAATAATTTTGGATTGTTTTAACATTGAATTCTATTAATAGCTTTATTTACAAAATAATAAAATGTGAATATTTATATACTATTGTTCATTGTTATGTTAGTTCTAAATATTTTACACAACAAAATATAATTATTTATAAATTAATGTATATTAGAAAATTAGAAATTAACATTAACCTATGCGGAATTTTTGATTTGGAAATAATTTTCGCACACCACTATCAGCCAGAAATTCTGTGCATGGCATTTTAAAAGAAACATCAAGGACTGCAAAACACTGACATTATGTGTTTATTATCAACAAACTGAAATCCAGATAAGACTGAAAAAAAAAACTGAAATCCAGATAAGACTAGCGCTGGGCCATAAAACGATAATGATATGTATCGTGATCAATATCAATAAAAATGTGTTTGATAAAACATTTGATATTTTTGTATTCTTCGTCAGAAGAAAACAGGGGTTGCAAAGCTAGTTTGGTTGCATTAACAAAGGCACTCGCTCTAGCAATGTAGGGAGTGATAAGCTAACAGGCAATCATGTAACAGTATTACGTTTGGTTGCGCCATATCGCTGTCTCTGAGATTCACCAGTGAGCGACGCCTCATTGTACCTTTACAAAGAGGCAAAAAATCTCCTTTAAGAACATTTTCTTACACCGTTCCTGGCTGGTGGAATGATCTTCCCATCA
>JAUMHI010000217.1:594861-620371 GCA_032359435.1 Enteromius unitaeniatus | reverse complement strand
ATTGCTGCTGTTTTCCCCACCTGTAAGTCGCTTTGGATAAAAGCGTCTGCTAAATGAATAAATGTAAATGTAAATGTCTCGTGCTGGTCCGCTGGATTCTTCTTCATAAGCAGAAAATTAGTGACACAGCGAGCAAGGAAATTGTAAATAAAAGAGGAAAAGTCAGCTCGCCAGTATGGCGGTTTTCTGATCGTAGTCAGACCAATATCGTCTGCAAATTATGCAAGACCGCTGTCCACGCCAAGACTGGTAATAACAAGAACTTGATGTGCCACCTTAGCCCTGCTCACCCTTTGGAGCACAGCCGTATTCAACCGACAACATCTGTAGCTGCAGCACCACACAAGCAGCAGCCGTGGAGAGGTCTTATTTTAAATGGATCATAAAAAATATCAATAATTATAAATTTCGACCAATATGAAACACTGATATCGTGACAGTTTTCAGCCATATCGCCCAGCCCTAGATAAGATCTTGTGCAAATCTTCTCATCTGCTGTAAGGTCTCAACTTGTCCTGAGGGAGATACATGTCGCCTGGCAAAGCCCAAAAGCTCTCTGATTAGACTTTGAAACTACGTATTACGCTGTGATGAGAAACAACCATTGAAAAACCAGTCTCTCCACATTAAAGAGTGAACCTGCGGTGAAAGACACATGAGAAGCCCTGAGGTTAAGCTCTGAGGCGGGGTGGTTTCCAGGCTGTCTGGACACGGCTGATGCAGGAGTCTTGTGCAGACCTAGTGGGAGAGCGACTCAGCTGACCTTTCCTCAAGAAACCTGCATCAAACTAGCTTTGATCAAAGTTGAAAACCTGGCGTACAGAGCATGAAACAGAGTACGGTCTATAAAAGCCACTGATAAAAAACAGATGCATGCTAACAAGAGAACTAATTGCTACTGTTTTTTAAAAGGGGTGAGGTGATACTGGCACAGTTCATTACTATGTGGCATTGCTACAGCTAAGTCACTACAGCTAGTGAATGCAACAGAAAAGCATGTTTGAAATGTTTCCTTTGAAAATACTGCCATCAAATTTAATTATGCTTACTTTTAAAGTTATGTTATTTTTTGTGACAACCAAATAATCGAAATCAAGTCATTGGAAGAGCATGGAAAACACTGCAAATGCAAGTACTCAAACATGTTGCATTACAAAATGAGAACATTGAGAATATAACATATATTTGTGCTTTATAAATAGAGCTGCTGCAAGGGGTCTTCCATGGTCACTTTTCCCTTTAAGGTCACGTAGTGCCGCAATAACAGTTTGAAGAACAAGTTAGATGGTATGTTTATCAGGGATATATGCCTATATCATTTAAAACTGAATAAGGAATGGCCTTAACATTACAATAAAATTCCTGAATTAACTGCAATTCTAATTAAAATAGCAAACAGGAATTGCAAATAAAATATTTTAGAAATGTAAATGACAAACTTGTATTAGTGCGTTACATTAAGATCTGAAGGTTTTTAGCAATTATGGACAGAAACATAGAATGACAGACAGATACACAAATAGACAGAATGATAAATAACAGATTGACTATATAGATAGATAGAAAAGACAGACAAACACTGGATGGATGGATGGATGGAAAAGACAGACACTAGATAGATAGAGAGATAGATAGATAGATAGAAAAGACAGACAAACACTGGATGGATGGATGGATGGATGGATGGATGGATGGAAAGAAAAGAGAGAAAAACACTGGATGGATGGATGGATAGAAAAGACAGACAAACACTAGATAGATAGATAGATAGAAAAGACAGACAAACACTGGATGGATGGATGGATGGATAGAAAAGACAGACAAACACTAGATAGATATTCCTCATTGTCCAATCAGAATTAAGAGGTGAGGAGTTACTCGCAACAACAAAAAAACAACACCACTGCACTTCTGAGTAAGTGTGCATGTCGCTGAGCATGTGGTGTGTGATTGTATACTAGGTGTGGTTGTTTTCACGTTCATCTTTCCAGGGACACTGCCAGAAGCACAGCTTGAAGACAATTATAATGTCTGTGCAGCTAATAGATATTTTGGCATATCCAAATGTGTGCATATCCCCATGTGCTGTAAATAATATTTTACAGGTGCTAAATACCTCATAAGCAAAACTAGAAACCGTTATCCCTGCATGCTTCTTCACTGTAGCATGTTATTTGCCTTTCAGTGTGTCAGAGGGTAAAGGTCAGTAAACTTGGGAACGAACAGAGTCTGTTTACTTGAGGCCTAGCAGTGGCATATTTACATATTTACCCCGCAAGCTGCTGTCTGGCGTAGTCGTCATGCAAAACTACGCTTGCATCTGCAGTGCAGACATTAGACATTAACAGGAAGGTGTTGAAGTCTGAAGGTGTTCACTGATAACAGTACTTGGAGCAGATGCTCAAACCACAGAACTCCAGCTTCCTTTGAAGGTCCTAAAACCGCATGGAAGCAAGCAAACAAAGTCTACAGCTTCGTGGTCCCACCCTGACGCTTCCTGTCCACGGAAAAGCTTCCCAAACCTTCCATTGCAAATACAGGAAATTGGAAACCCAGCTTAGGCAAGACGAGTGGCTTTCCAACAGAGGTAGAATTGAACTTCAGTCTTCACCCCCTTTCGTCTCAAAACACTTGTGGCGTACTCTCTGTGGACTTGTATGCCAAACGCACAGCTTCCTGTTAAAAGGTTTACATTTGTGGATGTGATTGGTGAACGTAGCCTTCAGGGAGCTGCACGTGTAGGCATAAACGATCTAGAGTAATTTGTTAACAGCTCCAGGGAGTCAAGGCAGTGCCTGACCTCTGACCGAGACGGTGGAGTACACGGTGCCCTAGGAAAACAGAAAATACATCTATTCACTGAAACTTGACCTGCCACCATCATTTCCTGCCCCGATTAATCACCCACAACAAACAGAAGTCAGGAGAAAAAAAAAAAAAAAAAAAGAAGGCGCCAGGACAGTAGTTCACTCCTGAACGTAGCAGGTCCTTACTGTCACATCTAGACGGATGGAAGACAGATGGACTGTTGAGGCTGTCGGCTAATGGTGGGTGCAAAATATCATGACTAACACAAGAGGCTTTCAATAATGAGCTGCTTTCAGCCGACGGTCTTCATCACGTCTGAGTGGCCTCCAGTTCGGCTCTAATGATCTGCAGACTCTTGGGCTGCTTGCTTCAGTTATGAAAGACCAAACAAAGAGGTCTGTCTTCCTTCACGGTCCTCTGGCGGCGTGTTTAGAAAGCAGCTCCGTTTTTGGACACAAAGGAAACGTGTCTCCTACGAATCTTTTATTGTAAAGGGACAAAATTATGCCCAAGGCATGAGTCACGACATAATTTAAGGGTTCAGTTTTATGTGCAAGCTTGACATCGTTTGCTTCAAACGTAAAAATTTCCTCGAGTTTTACTAACAACTTGGGATTGTCCTCTCATTTGCAGAACCGTGCAGCCCTCGGAGAACGGCATAAACAGAAGGGTCTCAATTCCCCTCGCACTCTCTGGACATGCAATGTCAAGGTACGAAATGTCACAAACGTGATCATTTTGATAAACGCAAGTTGACAGCTTAAAGCAACTCTATTTAGACAATCGTAAGGGCTAGTCAGGTTTCATTTTGCCTGAGGACTGAAGTGAACTAGTTCTTGAGCATGGGCTGCACCCACAACTGTCAAAAGATCCCGTCCCGAGCAACTAAAAAGAAGCGTTTTCATGGTCATGTTTTCTTTTGAAGCCCCAAAGTCTTTGGTGCACTGCCAAAGTGGGTTTCTCTTCATATCATTTCAGATTAATAAAAGCTAAGGACACATAATGTTGCAGAGACTCCATGCTGGGCTGACATTCTGTTCTCCACTCTCCTAGTCCTCAGGAAATCCAGGCTCGAGTCACGTCCTTCAATTGTTGTCGTACATGAGATCAAGAAGCGCACAGAGAAGGAAGTCTGTGAGCTATTGTGCACCAAGTACACAAACAAACAAAAATTAGCCTTGCTTTGAAAAGATACGTTTGGCAATTAAACAGAAGATCGATCATCGAGACTTTGATTCGTGTGGCAACAACTCATTCTGCAGCTGTAGAAAAACAAATCCAGAAAAGTGGGAATGTATCAGGTATAGCCACTCATCAGTGTGAAGTACAGAGGTCAGGATTTCCCTTGTTTTTTCTCTAGAAGCTCAACACCGTCCCAAAAGAGTTGTTATCGCACAAACATCTGCAGCCTGAGCAAGTCAAGTGACCTGGTAGCACGGCCATCCAGCTGGACTGACCCCACCAGACTGTTTGCAACAAGTGATGGTGAGTCACTAGCACCGCGATATATGATGGAGAACGCAATGTTCAGTGCTTGTAAACACTGTCCCTGTGACCCTGACGGCAAGATACCGAAGAGTCCACAACCAAACAAATTTACTAATTTATCTCAAAAAGAAATGAAGATACGTACCTTGCTTTATCCGTACGGTCACTCTTGTATGCATTTTGTACTTAAACTGATATCGTTTCAGACGTGTGGGGAGATCAAGTAGAGTAATTTTATCATCTGTACAATGTGTACGTGCATGTTTGTGCAGTCTGGTCGCATGACACTGTTTACATTGGCAAAACCTTGCTTTTTCACACTTGATAAGAGTCACTGAAATCATCTTTAATTTATATAAAGTAAAAGTACCATGATTAAGGCATAAAAACTATTCAGTTCCCGAACTCATGTTTTCAACTGATTTCAATTTTGCAATAATCCCGATATCAATAACTGTTAAGCTGATACGAAAGAACAACGTCTATATTAATGTTAATTCTTACTTATGCTAACATATTTCTGTTGTGCAAATTACCATAAGCTGAATGAAACTGAATTAGCAAACGATAACGAGTTTATGAAAGTTAGACAGTGTTAATGAACGCTGGGCCTTATGTAGTATAAGATAAACAATGCGTTAACTAATGTTATCTTGACTATAAAGTGCAATCCCCACGCCAAACAAACTTAAACCACCATGCTGACTTTTTAAGCACACCATCAATCTCTCAGCGTTCGCTTGCTCACTCTCCCACATTAAAAAGACACACACTCTATGTCAAGTGGTTTCTTACCGGCTCCTTCTTCCCGACCACAGAAAACCACATGGTGCTGCGCTCCGCTCTGGAGCCGAGAATGAACTGAGGAATCAACTAATAGCGGTCCAGGAAAACTTATTCAACTCTTTCAAAAAGCAGGCAGGTCTACTCCTGGGCTACATGCTTAACACGATATGCAAATATCTGAAGCCAGAGTAGGAAATACCACATCCAGACTGTTATGTAAGAGAAACTCCCACGACTCACTAACAGTTAGGTGAAGTCTTAGCGGTGCTCCCAGCTGCGTCCCAGCTCAACACCGGGACAAACCGCCTCTCCTCTTTAGATCCTCCCCTTTGTCCCAGAGCATGCTTTACACCCCTTTCTTCACTCCCCCTTTCCTTCTCCTCCCATTTTTCATTCCTTCCCTCCCTTCTTTTCCTCCGTTCTACCTCTACCAAACTTTATGCTTCCTCAGACGCTCAAAGATGAAAATAGAAGCACTAAAGGGGAGGTTTTGTTATGAAAATAAACAGCTCCTGTTAACCCCCTTCTCCTCCCACTACACCTCCCTTGTTTGCCCCTTCTCTGTCCCTGAACCTGATGCACATCTGGTGGAAAAAAACAGTCTTCTGTCCATCAAAAGTGGTACAACACAGGCTACTGAACTGCAACTGTCTGTTCTAAAAAACGCATAAAAAATGCGTTAAAAATGCGTTAAAAACGCATAAAAAAAAATAAAATAAATAATAATAAAAAAAAATTGTAAAAGTGAGAAATATTACTTGCATAGTAAAATTGGAAACTGGTTCATGTTGGATCTAAAAGCACTTTCTAACAATGTATTAGTCATACTAGTAAGTTTAAAGTATAAACAAAGCCTTAATGTGCAATGTTGACATCGAAACGAATGGAAACTTTTTATGCTTGACAAGCTCAACTGGTGGAATCATGCAAAACATTTAATATTTTAGCCTTTTAACTGTGCTCCAACATAAAAAGACTGCACTTTCTAAAAAGGGTGATGACCCAGAACACACTTCCTACTGTGGAAAGCAGCAGACTAGAACAGCACCCAGTCCGACAAGAAACAAAGATTTGTTTATGACTCTTTTATATTTGAATGTTTGACAAGCACACAGTCCAACTTGTGACTGAAACAAACAAAAACATGTCCTCTTGAAAGAAGATTACTATCACATTATGTTATAATCTGAGCCTAGGAAACCACGCCACACAGAACATAGCAGCCACCAACATCAGAAACCAAACACCTTTAAAAAGTTAAAATTGTTCTAATTAACTATTCAGATCTAGTTCTTTGCAAAACCAGATGCCCACCTCAAGTATTTAGGGTTTCATTCAGTTACTCTCTATATCAATTTTTTATTTTTTTTTTTGCAAATTTTGCAAACATCACGAAAAAATGAAATAAAATAATCAGTTCTTACCTTGGCCGCCACAATACTGAGACCCATGCCATTGTGTTTCTTCAAAGTCACTGTCACAATTTCCGGTTCCTTCCGCATTGGCTGTAGAAAGAGCAGACAGGTGATTTAACTTGGGAGGAAAAAGTCACTATTGTAAAAGTCACTTCAGCTTTAGGTCCACGCTGCTTCTGGAAGCTGCATCTGAAGGCCGTTCCTAGAGCAAACTGAGCTAAAACGAGGAGGAGGAGGAGGAGGAGAGAAAATTAGGGAGGTTCTGCCACTGCTGGTTCTCAGAGCACAGCCGACCGCAGAGAGAAACGGCGGGCGCTGGAGACGAGTCAAGAATGAAAGCCACATGCGTCGGCTCCAGAGAGCATCAGGCCTCAATGGGCTCGCTTACGCACAGGCAGGGCCTGGGAGAAAGAGACCAGCTTCCCACAGAGAGGAACAGTGCCACGGTCTCTCCTTTAGCGAGCCCCAGTGCGTAAATGCTGCATATGGCATACATTCATTGTACAGGGAACTTTAGCTATGCTGCCAGTCCGCATTGTTGAGTACAGCTTGGGGGGGTGAGAGCAGAGCTGGTTTAAAGCAGAGTGGAGATTTATGGACACTGACGGGTAATCCAAGGGAACTCTTTGGTGAGATTTACAAAAGCAACAGGTCAAGTGATTTAAGCATAAAGCACGTTTCCTTCACAACTGATGTTCTGAATGACTGCTACTAGAAACGCAACTGCAGCGGTGTCTAAATACCCATTTTACTATTTGCCAACATTTTATCTAGCATAGAGGATGTCTGTCAAAAAGGAAAGTGGCTTCAAGTAATCACTTGATTATAAACATGTTTTTTTTCTTTAAACTAATTTTAGAAATGCACGGTATGACCATAAACTGCAAACAAGGTCGATTTTAAATTCATGACAAACTCTCATTATGCTAGTTTAGGGTCAGCATTGGCTCTGGAATGGCTGTAAGAGAGGGATGTGGGAGTGGGTTAGTTGGTTTGGCGCATGATCAAGCTGCGTTCATCAGATTTCTGTGTGGTATTTAAATGTGCTCCGAGCTCCAGCTCTGTCTGCTGTAGGGCGGACCGACATTATTTATAAAAAAGAAAAAAAAAAAGATTATGACATTACGTAAACAAAAAAAAGAAAAATCCCTTATGTAAATATAATACGAGAGATAGTAAAAACAGACTAATTACAGGGGAGGAGGACCATTTAGGGGATTTGTGTGTTCAGGGTGAGGAGAAAGATATCATTTACAGCCAGTCCTTGGGCACTATGATCAAATATTACCTTCTGTGGTGTAACTAGTGTCGGATGAAATCTAAGACAATGTTAAGTCAACAGAACACACACCATCAACTGACATTAAATATTACCTTGTGCTGCTTTGTAAACATCTGTTTTTTATATGGATACACCTTAATAAAATGGCCACCATGGTCACCACCCATCTTGAAAAGTTTCCCCCTTTCACATATACTAATGTGCCACAAACAGAAAGTTAATATAAGTTAATATCACCAACCATTACCATTTTATTAAGGTGTATCGATATAAATGGCCCACCCTGTAGTATTTGGGTTTTATATACATTTTTTTGCTAAATACTGTTTTCTATCTCTAAATCTCTCTCTCTCTATCTACCCATCTATATCTATATCTGGAATAACTACTTACCAGTTCGGATGTGTCAGCTGAGAAGTGACTGTCGCAATCAGCTCCTTCAAAATAGATGGTCCAAGTTCCCGGAGAGCGCGGATGAGGTGTCAATCGACAGAAACCTAGAGGACAACGAGCACATCAGAACACATCCACCAAACCTTATAAGTTTAAATCCACTGGGCTCTCTTTAAAAACACACACACAGGCACTCTCGCTCTCTCGCAAAAAACAAATAGACTGCTGAAAACAACCTTAACAAACCACATTCCACTGGCATCACGTCAGCCTTAAACAAACAAAGACAATAACCTCTGATTCACCATCCACCTGATACTTATTGTGCACACCGCAACAGACATCAAACGCTTTGAAACTCGTTTACAATGGCAGCCCTCTGTTCATCATCCATACCTCTCTGGCAAAGCGGCTCTAGGAACTCTTGGAATCCGTTGGGAATGTTCCGCACCACGTCACACGAGTAGCCATCCTCGGGCAGTAGGAAAGGCAGCTGGAGGTCAGGGTCCTCTTCGAGCTGTACTTCCCGCCCATCGCTTCGGGCCAGTTCGTCCGCCGTGTTCTCGGCCACAGCCACCACGTGATCGATCAGCTCCTGTGAGCATGAAGGGGACAATGATCACATTGCTACATAAGAACTCTAGTAAACGCTTTTGCTCTTCTCCTGCATGTGAAGTAGCGATGGGGCGCATGTAAAACAGCCTGGGAGATGTTCCAGAACAGCTAAAATCAGTTACAGCACCTTTTACAGTAATGAGTTTAATATGTCACATCAAACAAGAAGGTCAGATTATGAGAAACCCTGAGGTTAGGGGAACTAAGAGCTACTGTGAAAGTGCAGAACACCTGTTTCGGTTTATCTCAAAAAGGACACATGTCATCAGACCAAGACTACACAGGCCAAATGAGACAGCTCACTCACAGGAGGAATGTAGGGTTCATCAGGAGCGCAGTGGTAGTTGCTCAGCAGAGCATTGAGCTGCAAAGAGTTGAGCTTGAAGCAGGTGTTGGTGATGTTCTGCACATCTTGCATGGAGTATTTGTCCATGGTGAGGAGAGTCGTTGCCTAGATAGACAAGGGGATAGTAACTGGCATTTAACTCGGACTGAGGGTTTTTAAGCATTTCAGCTCATATGCCACCTTTGTTCAGACTAGAATATCCTAGAAGTACCATGTAGATATTACAAATATTCTCTCTAAGAATGTTATACATCCAAATCTATATTAAAACGGTATGTAATGGGGCAAATCATGTCTCAATTAAATTCTAACAATGCTAAAATATTCTTACAGTGCAGCATACATAATTAGTTTAACCTATAGCTATAGCTCTGTGACAGATTGCATATAGTTGCATGTGGTACCTGGACTATGCGACTGAGGTGGCAGTCTGCGGCCAGCTCCAAACCCTGTTTCTCAGCCCACGCCTCGATGTGGCTAAGCTGCTGTCGCAGGATGGCACCCCAGTAGTGCGAGCACAGGCCCGAGTCGGCCTCTGTCACCAGCTTGTTAAAGAGCCACATGTTGATGAAATGGAAGAGTTGTGAAAAAAGCTGAATTGTGAGGGCTGCATTGACACGGCACCGCCGCAGAAGAGACATGGCGCCCGTTAGCGTGTGCAGTACATCCTCTGTGGAAAAAGGAAAGTCAGGGCCTTTAATGCAACATAAACAAAAACAATACCATCACTCCTTTATTTACTTTACTTGCAATTATAAATGGTGCAATGTTAAGAACTACATACCGCTATTAGCTGGAACAGATATTAATACAAAAGATGCATGGTGTATATATGTTGTTTTTTTTGTGGATGGTCCCTGATGTGCATCACATTGTTCCTTGTCAAAAGGGTTGGGAAACACTCTTCTAAAGAACTAAAAGTGCTACTATGTTGCTTAAGCTGTTTTGCATTGGCTCATTTCAGCACATTTCTGTTGCTTAAGATGTTGATACAGAGGGCATGTTTGTAATAGACTTGTCTTTTTAAGACTACTTTACATTCTACAATAACCAACACAACAAAAACATTAAAATTTGGGTAAAACATATCTGCTGCTTGGTGTCAAATTCACCACTAGATGGTCCCATTTCAACTGAGATTCTAACTTCTGTCCTTTAACAAAATCCACCAATCTATTCCTCTTTATACATGACCAAAAACAGCATCGGCCAAATATTTTTTTTAACTGAACTGAAGCAATACTAAACTGACTTGAGCTGAATAAAGACACCATTGTCTTAGAGATTGCAGAATTTGAATTTGTCTTATATATAAAGAAGCTTGCATCAATGATTGTGTTATTTTTCAGTTTATTACTCTAAAGCTGCTCTTTATACGATCTGTTTTACATAAAGCACTATATAAAGCTGACTTGTATCTGAAAGCATGAGGCTCACCTATTTTGGGCCTCTGTGGGTTCTGTTCATCAGGATCTTCCAGGAAAGCTGGCATGTAGTTATTCAGATCCGACTGCAGGCAGTGCACCAGGTATCTGCAGGAACACACATTATTAAGCGTCCATCCACCATCGAGGGCCTAAAGAAACTTCCTGAAGAATCCCACAGTAAATCGGAGACCTGGCCGCTTCACAAACCGCACGACCCGCACAAAAGCGCAGTTGTTTCAGCTGGTCATTCCAGTGCTTAAAGGAAACGGAGGCTCTCTGACCACATTGTTTGTGCTGAAAGCCAGGACCGTAACTCTCCCTCGTACCTCCAAACTACAGCTCAGCCAATACAAGCCAGACCCAGAACATTCCTTACATTTGGCATATCCTGCCGCCTAATAATGGTTACAGGAACACAGTATCAACTTATCTATCACTTTTGTAATTGACCAATTACAATTAGTTTATGTAATGATCGATTACAATTAAATGAATTGGTTTTCACATGATACGAAAATGTGACATGAAATTGAGCTGGAACGTAATATTTAAAGGTCAAATTTAAATTTTATTTACAATGTATAATTTAAATACATATTTTAGAATATTTTATATTTAAAAAAAGTTTTTTGTTTTTAATTCAACATTTTATTTACAAATTATATATACACTACTTTGTTCAAATATAAATTAATAAATGTATACTGTGCACATTTACACACATGCATGTGGGTCAAAGATGCCAAGATGTCCGCATGAAAAGAAACGTACAAAAGTGATTTTATATCCATAGAAAGCGCATTAAATGTAAGTAAAGAGTCTATTTTTAAGGTTTCAGATAAGTTTGGAGAATAAAATGTTGCATTGTCATTCAGTGTAACACAGTGTTAATATAAAAAATGATTCAACATGCTTATTCTGACTTGTACATATTAAAATATACAAAAGAATAAGGGAGCATATAAAATTGTATTGTATTTGAAATTAGTAAAATGTATTTTTAAGATGGCGGCACATTTTAAAAATGTAATTCTCCAAATAATTCGTATTTGGAAACTGGGTCTCCAGTTATTAGAAAGTAATCAGTCTTTTAATGTGTCAAAATGATTTTTGTTGCAAATATGCCTGAATGACATTTTAGTGGCTGTCTTCTGTAAATCTAGGAAAATTGAATAATATTTATTATTTGCTCAGAAAAACAAAAACAATTGCAATTAAATTAAACGGAAAACTTAATTTTGGGGGGAAAACAACAACAATTTAAAGCAGTATTACACTCACTGTTTTTATGCTTAAACCCTTTTTCGTCTTTGACCCATTTATACGTTTAAGAAAAATATGGTATGTTTACATATGAAATATATTTATTTATAATATAAATTATATGAATATAAATATATACATAAATGGTAAATATTTTCTAAATATATACTGTATGTGCGTGTCTTCATATATCCACAATAAATATACACAGTGCACCCAAAACCCTATACACTTTATAGCACTATACACTTTATTTAAATAAATATATAAATTTAAATATGCTACAGAATGCCAGCTAATGTTTTTAAGTGTAAATATTCATGTGCATGCAAACACTCACTTAAAAGCCATCTGAACCAGGTGAGCGAGGACATCCTGTGCATCTAGCGTGATGCGACTCAGATCCTTGTCCTGTTTGATAAAGTTCAGCAGCTCTGAGGCATTAGCCATCCAAAAGGCCAGAGCCCCGGCGATGTTCTTCTGTTTCTGTAATGCACAGAGATGGGCCGTTACACTCAGCTAAAGCAAAACCATCTGACGTACAAACAACAAAGAAAAGAGTTACAGCCATGAGAAGCACTGAGTCCCGGGATAGACATGTGCCTCTGTCCAACCCTCCCAGCCTCCGACAACCAGTCACCGCGTCCAGAAAGAGTCAAAATCATTCACGTGTTAAGAGTTAGCTCAAACTAGGCACGGCGGACTGGAAAGCTGCGGTGACTGGTTGCTCTGGATCCCACATCCCTGCAACACAGAGAAGGGATACACATGGTGCGGAAGCGAACCGGACCTCTGTGTATACCTGCACACATCTATCCCACGTGATGACGACAGCAACCCCCCCGCCCCGACCCTCCCGAATACGCCATACTGGCCACAGGACGCATCCATAAGAACAATGACGTTAACCACAGACATGGAAGTCAAATGAAAAGGAAATTAAAAGCTTCCAAACAAAGCAAAAGAACATGGGGTAGTCTCTCATCCACACTGAAGTGCAGTAAGCAGGTCAAAAATGGAAGATGCCGCAATTAAAAAGTTGCCGCAATCAGAGGTTTGTTTGGGTTTTTTTTTTTTAGTATCACATGGTCCAGGTTGAGTCGTAATGAGGGGTTATGAACGATTGCGTCCAGCTGTAGGAGGAGGGATTACTTAGTTGGCTTGGGTAGTTTGCTTTCTGTTATGGGGGGGATAAAAGAGGCATGAAAGACGGAGCCAAGCCGACAGATAGAACAGAGAGAGAGAGAAACAGAAAGAATGAGACGCCTCCCTAGCAGTGCAAACTCCTACCTGATCACCTTCAGCAATCTCCTGTAGAGATAGTAGGTGTGGGGGAAGAGGGGGTGGGGGGACAGACATCCGACAGGACAGAGAGAGACTGTCAACAACAGCCATGGCATGGACAGATTTCACAGGCATGTAAACACATAGACACCCACGCTCACACAAGACAGTCATATCATCATCATCATCCTCCTCTCGCACTCACTGTCATACGGGACATCAGAGTCATCTACAGCAACTATGCTTCAGTGCAAAGATATAGACGTTTGACTTCTGAAAAAAATAACTGTAATAATAACTAATTGGCGGCAAATTATGGTTATTTATGTTTTTAGAGAAAACTTATTTTAAAACGACTTGCGTTTAACAATTAGGATTTGACTAATGACAAGCCTACTAAACATTTTGATCTGAGCAGATAAAAAGTTATATAAAATTACTACAAATATCCTAATACCTTGCTACCAAATCTCTAAATCAAAATTCCCTCTTTCTGAGATTATGTTTTCTTTTTTTTCTTGTTAGTATGTGAAGTTTAGGTATGTGAGGCTAAATTTTGGATTTACCAAATAAAACTCAAATAAAATAAAAATAAAAATAACAATTTTAAAAGGCTGTATACGTTCATATATGCACAGTCTGGCTTTTGTTTCATTTTAGACTGTGAACTCCAACTAAAGTCTTGTAACAGGCAGTCAAAAATGTAAGATTTATTCAAAATCTATTTGCATTTGAACATTGCTGTCATGAGATATACAGTTTGAACACCTGGGTGGGCCACTCAAAACCCGCAGGGCCTGACCAAATAAGATAAATAAACAGAGAGCATATGGACCCCATTTCTGAACTGTAAAGAGGCGTTTACATAGTTATTTGCGGTCAGCAAATGATAGAAGTGAACATACTGGTGATCCAATGAGGCTGTATGCAGTGACACTACAGTCGAGAAACATTTTATTTTATATTATTCATTTTATGCGAATGAGCTGTTCTGTAGAATTTCTCCCTGCCTATAATTTGTAATCATCCTCATCATCAGTGAGTGCGATTCATGATTCATGCACTGATAACCAATCAGTCTCTTTCATGTTATTTACAAGAAAGGTTTGGAATCAGTACTTCTTTTTTTTTTGAAGTAACTAAATACTTTTATTCAGCAAGGATGCATTTGATTGATCAAGAAGTAAAGACATTCATAATGTTGCAAAAGATTTTGAACTTTCTTGATTTTTTTTAAATCAAATGGCTTATATGCAAATGCTTTCAACATTGATAAAAATAAACATTATTTAATTATATCCAAAGGATTTCTGAAGACTGTAGTAATAGCTTTTGCCATTAAATTACATTTTAAAACACTGTAATAGAAAACAGAAATTTTGATTTACATTAATCTCTCGCAAATAGATTATTTTATTGTATTTTTGCTCAAATAAATGCAGCCTTGGTTAGAATAAGAAACTTCTTTCAAATACATGAAAAAAAAGGTTGCTGATCCCAAACCTTTAAACAGTAATGTATATACAAACACTTCTCCTTTTAGAAGCAACAAGAAAATCTTGTATTGTGAGAGAAAAAAAGTATAGTTTTATATATCAATGTGGCAATCAAAAGCTGTTGGCCCTAGCGTTTCTGGGAAAATATGGTGCATGAATCAATTGAAACAACGTAAAGACACACAAACACACATGCACAGACATCCACATACAAACAAACACAGGGGAAACACTGAGTGCAGAGGCAATGACCTGAATCGATGAAAGCAGAGTGACACAAGCTTTAACACTACAACTACAAAAGAATGTAACTTCGGAGACAAATCTCTACATCAGAGCTACAGCGATATGTCTAAAGTATAAATAATGCACTTGTAAATACACAACTTCTACTGCCAGTAAAAATTCAGAAGGACATTAGAAGATTATTCTAGTAAAAACAGTCAACACCCACCTGGATAACTCCTTCCATCATGCTCACCATCTTGTTGACAATGGCAATGACCTTGTGCGTTCGCTCAGAGGGGCTGATATCAGGCCGGTATTGGCTGGACATGACGTAGCGGCAGGTCATGTACAACACATAGGTGGGAGACAGCTTGAAATGCACCGTTGAGCTGTTGGTGTAGTTAATGATGGCGGACAGGAAGGCATCCTCAGCTATTGGGGCAAATCGTGGAATAGAGGAAGCAGTGGGGTTTTTTTTTAAACTGGGATGGACCAAGAATCTCAGATGCAAATTTATTTTTACCATTAAAGTTGCACATGAGTGTATCGTTTGTTTTGAGTCAGCTGTATACTCCACATTACTGATCACGTTATATTATAACTGACAATATAAAGCAACATCAACTGTAGTATAACACTTCATTACAATAGAAGTGTACTGTACGTATGGTGTTTGAAAACATTTGAGGATCTTGCTTTTATAAGCTGCTTTGCTGTTTGAATAAGCAGCCATATCAACTTTGAAACTAAATTATTTAAAGTAATAATGCTGTCAAACAATTAATCCATCCAAAATAATAATTTTTGTTTCCATAATAAATACACACAGTATACACACACATATTATGTATATGTAAACACAAACATGTATACATTTAACAAAAATTTGGGAAACACGATTTTGGAAAAATGTGCGATTATTAATGTCAAAATTGCGATTGCGATACGATATATAAGCGGTTTGACTCAACTTGCTTGTTATGAAGGAAAATGCACACACAGATTACTAATAATGCTGAAATCTGTATTTCTCAACTGAGATACAGTATACAGTGCAATCTAGCAACAACTAAAATGAACAATGTTTTCAAATTACGCCGTGTGCGCCGCTTAATTTGAGCGAATCCTGCTGCAGGATGTCTAATTGCATCTTTACATTGACTTAACATGTAAATGACTCGCACTTACCGCTTCATTGAAGTCTTGGTGTGAACGGAAGAATGAATGTCTTGTTATCTCCACTAATACACTTATTTATTTAATATAATCGCAACATTTGCTGTAATGTAATCGCAAAGGCTGACATTGCGATCGCGATATGGTTAATTGTGCAGCACTAATATTATGTAAACCATTTTATTTGATTTTGTATGAGATTAATTGTTTAACAGCAATAAAAATAACAAACCATAGCCAAGTAACGACACATAACAACAGCAGGTCGTTGTCATCTTATTTTGCAATGCTTGACGGGTGATTATCTGCTCTGGGTTGTGATGTGCCATCAGTATTAGGCTCAGTCCAACCATGCAGCTGCATAAAAGGTAATTGCAGGCATCTGGCATAATACTCACTTTTGCCACCTAATGGCATGGCGGGACAATGACATATTTTACTATAATTCCTGCATTTATTTTCTTTTTGAACGTATATATTTTCAACTGACAAAATTGGATAAATTACAATTTAATTTGTTAGATTTTGACTTATTGATAAAAACAGACTTTCTAGCAATCAATACTTTCCATGCATCGATCTACGAGGCTGAAAACCATTAGTGCTTTCTATAATTAGCTGTGTGTTTTGCTTTATTATCAGCAGAGCCAACAGAAAAACTACCAGGTCAAGTGGAAATACTATGTTGTGAACATAAAAAAGCCGCCAGACAAATCACATGACCCAGTTCAGATAAGATGGCTGAAATTAAACCAGCACAGATCAATTGGTTTTGCTTTGCACATAGATGTGGTACTCACAGTTTTCCCTGAACTCGATGCTGGCCGGCAGAGTGAGTTCTGGGCCATCCTGGGACCTGCGGGGAAAAAATTGTTGCTCAATGAACCAGTTGAGATGAGACAGATTGACACCGCTGTCTTCAGACGCCCACCGCTCCAGAGACCCCGCTCCTGTCTTGCCGTACAACATCCTGTCACAGATGCCAAACTGTGCTGTGCGTGTTTGAATGAGCATTCTCATCTCCACTGGATTATTGATGACAAGAATGAAGCCAGGTGAGCGGCGGGATCAGGTGTCTCAGGTTCAGACAGAGGAAAAGGGTCAGGTTACATATGTGTACCTGTGCCCGGCGCTGACTCCATAGAGACCCTCGCTGACTGATAAAACCTGCTGTTACTAAACAGAGACTGTATCTAACATGACATAAACAAAACTTTTCTTCACATTTTCTACTCTAGGAAAGTACTCAGAACTCTCAATTACGCATTTTTCTTTGAGATCATCCAAATAAAATAATACATAAAAAAATTACAATAATAATGTATTGTAAAAAGGCTAGGAATATTGACAAATTATAATTTAATTTTATTAAATTAATATGCATACAAAAATAGCAAACCGTTTTATTAAGATAATATTTTATTTTTTTATTTTTATGTAATTAATTTTAAATAGTGGTAGTAGCAATAGTAACTATTATTGTTACTACTTTAAAAAAAAAACCTGCTTTACTTTGCATTATTATTTGCATAATTATAATTATTTTCTGCTTAATTATTCTTAGAGAAATACATAGTAATTAAACATGTTGTGAAATTAAAAAGGTAAAAGATACCTTTACACTCTAATCATTTGACAGCTCTAATAAATATATATATATATATGATCATCATTTTAGTTACAAATAAATAAATCGCACCCGAAACAAAAGTTTTTGTTTGCATAATATATCTAAATACTATATTTTGAAAGTAATTACATGTATTTACATCTGTATATTTATATTCACGTAAACTATATCATATACTAACATATATTTAATAAATAAATGGAACCCATATATATACACATATATGCATGTGTGTGTATTTATATATACACGCATATTTTGCTAACAAAAACATTTTTTTGGATGCAATTATTCACTAATATACATAACCATGGGAAAATTATCAGAACAAGTCTGACAGGTCAAAACAGTTAAGATATTTAACAAAAGTCATGTATCAAACTTAAAAAATATACACAATCATGTTTTCTTTCTGAAGTATATGGAATTTATGGCAATTAAATATTTGAAATGTCTGATGGCTTCACCATGTGACTGTCAATAATTTACATTTAGAAAAAAACAAAAACAAAACAAAGAACGAAACATAATTTTTCAATTTGCCCCAACTATGAAAATTAAACGCACAAAGTCAACAAAATTCTTACCTTCCATCATGTTTGTTAAAGTCCTGCTGCTCTCCTCTAATCATGGGTTTCACCAGGCCTCTTTCACTGTTTCCAGAGCGCTCCATCTCCAGCTTCCCTGAGCTCTGAAAGCACCAAATATCCCATCAGAGATCCATCACAGCGCACATTAACATATGCACAGAGAGTCCAAAGAAGCAGGCAGATGTGGTACCTTGCTTGTAGGAAGAGCGGAGCCACTTTGAACGTCGCCGTGAAGGTCAAAGGTCGTCTCTGGGACACTTCTGAGACACAGAGAAACATAAAAAAAGAGGGGAATCGGGTTAATCGTTTCCTTGTCAGATGACAAGGAAGTACACAGCATCACAGACACATATTATAACCACCTGCATACGCTCTAAAACACACAATTACATAAAACCCGAGCTGAATGGAAAGTCAAACAAAAGCAGCGGTCCACAGCCTCACGAACACCCGGATACATTTGTGCTTGTTTATGAGCCCTGAAGACAATCAATAACACGCCGGCGTACGAACCAGGCTGAATAAATGAGCAGAACCCCTTAGCCTAAAGATACACCCGCACAGTGTTTGATCAAAATTACCCTAAATTATACAATTACACGGCTACCATGTTCAACAGCTGTCATACAGCTGTTTCCAACTCTTTGAGTTCAGATGTGGAGACATAATATATTCAGGTATCATCTATACTGCAGCTTGGGAGTGGGTAGTACTTCCAAACATTTCCGCGACATTCATTACACTTCCAGCAGGAAACCTACTGGAAACACTTTACATATTAAATAACCACGTTGTAATATCCATTTTAGATAATCCAGTAAATTAAATACTTTTTTAGGGAACTTGATGGACATGAAACCAAAAGATATGATTATACTGATAATAAAATAAGCCTGGCATCAATGCCAAAACAGCTTCACGTTATGTAACTGTAAACAGTACAAGTAATATTATCATAAATGTGGAGTTTTGATTCTACAAAAACAGCCTGTTTTGTGATTTATTAATGCAACAAGTAACACAGGCAACCACAAACAACTTCATTTCTTAAATTCAAAACATGTCCTGCTCTGAATTTTGAATTTCTCTGACATGCAGCTGTCCTACACACTGATGCTAAATTAATGCTAAAGCGGCAAATCAGCATCAGAATCATTTCTGAAAAATTCAGCTTTGCCATCACAAGAATAAATTCCATTTCAAAACATTTAAATAGCAAACAATCATGTTAAAACAAGGGTTAAATAGTTGTGTTTTTGCATTGTTTTTGATCAAATAAACGCAGCCTTGATGAGCACAAAACCTATATAAAATAATTCTACCAGCCCCAAACTTTTGAAAAGCAGCATATATAGAACTTTTCTTTGCATTTACCTGCAGTATAAGTAAACACGCCATCTAGCCTACATGTTTCCACATAACACAAATCAGTCAAATCAGATATTACAAGGACTGAGCCCTTGTCTGATCCTTCAGTAAGCGTCCATGTCCTGGAATGAGCAGCGCTGTAATCCAGCAGAACATCAGGACATCGGATTAGAGATTCTGCTTACCGCCACACACACACTTCATGTTTTCACATCAAATTAATGCAGGAAATGAACCTAATTGTACTGCGCATTCACAAGCATGCTGATTGAATGCACGCTGGATTACTTTGCATTAAAAGCTGTGTTCCTTTTTTTCTTTTTTGGAAAAAATCTGAAACCAAAACAAGAAACAGGAAATCAATTCTTCGAAGCTTTATAAAAGCTGCTAAACGGGGACAGTTTACGTGTTCTAACAAAGTATAATAAAAGAAATTAATAATGCGAATAAACTACTACAATAAGGAGGGCTGGAAAAATAAGGTGCAAACACATTAAAATGAACACAATCAATTAACTGTCTATCATTTTTCCATATCCTGAGGCTACTCTAATGTTTTTCCCCACTTTTCACACAAACATAATAAATTATTATGAATCCATATCTATTCTACTCTATTTTATTCTATTAGTGAAGCCTCTGAAAGGATCCGGTGTGAATAAAGTGTGTTATAAATAAAAAATGATATTATATTTTTTAGTAGGCCTATAATAAAGTGCTACATGGTTTTATAGTTTGGGTATATTGTTTTTTTTAAGAAATGAATACGTGTGTGTGTGTGTGTGTAAAAACAATCACATGTTTGTTTTTGTGAATTGTAGGAACATTTCATAGGCATAATGCTTTTTATACTGCACAAAGAGTACGTGTTATTGCCACAAACCAACCCTACACCCATCAGAAAAACTTTTTTACCTTCTCCAAAAAAACCCTTACTTTGTATGATTTATAAGGCTCTTGAAAAATAGGTACATGGTGAAATGTCAACATAAGTCACCGTTTCCTTGTAATTCCCATGTCATGCTCATGTCATTATACAAACTTGTGTCCTCGTGTCACACAAACATGCGCGCACACACCAACATTATTAAACACAGGAGGTTTCTGAACAAACCTACATGTTTAATTAAAAGTCAAACAACATCTTTTAATTAGCGTTTTCTGATTAAATAAACAAAAAGCACCATTAAAATTTTCAAAACGCAAAGTTTAAGGTAAACAAACAAGCACAACAAATCTTCAAGATACCTGATAACTCAAGCAGAGCATTTATGCTCCATGAAACGCGTGTAAAATGTGGATGAACTCACCAGGACAGCTCTACACCCCTCTCGCTCCTCTCTGATATGTTTAACAGAGGAGTACGGTGTGTGTGTGTTTTATTTGGGAGCGTCACTACACTCCGCCCTGTCTCAAACATACTGTTTCTCTGTGAAATGACACTGGGACACACCCCTCTCCAACCCACGCTGATCAGATTATAGAGTCTCTCTGCGCCTGTGGCCAGCATAACCTTCCTCTCACCCTCTCCCCGTCACTCTACCAGCCTCTTTTCCAAACCGTTCTCACAGTAAAGGCTGCGTTTAACACGTAAAAAATCAGACAGGATGCACTGCAGAGAAAATCCACGTGCGAAACCAGAGAAACTCCTGTTACCATGGCAGCAGAGCATCCCATAACACAACTGGAGCTGGTTGTGAGTTACACACACACACACACACACACACACAAGACATTTAAGACTTCAAAACACTGCCATCTACTGGCTTCACAAGTACATAACACCTTATCAGCAACTGTTAGGGATTTCTTCACTTTTAAAGAATATTGACGTACAACTTAAGTCTCACTCTATCCCATGGTACTAAACCATCTGTTTTGCTACTCACCATTTTCACCCAAATACTGGTGAATTAACTACTCTGGTCCTGTTACATGGGTCAACTGTTTCTGCAAAAAACTAGTATCACTGGAGCTCTTAAAGCCTGCAAAAGGTTTTTTGGGGGGCTATTAATCACAGAAAAAAACAGAGACGCAATAAAAAGTCCTTAAATGTAGCATTGGAAAGTTAGATTAATTTAGGTGAATCACATCATACAAATGATTCATCTGAATCAAGTGATTCAAAAGAAAGAATCACCAATTCATTCCATGACCTGCAGAAGTCAGAGATGTTTTATACATAATAATTAGTGCCGTCAAATGATTCATTGTGATTAATCACATCACAAATAAGTTTGTTTACACAATTAATGCACACTGTGTATATTTATAAAACAAATGCATGAATATATTTAAGAAAAATATGTTATATATTCAATACATTTAATGTAAAAGAAGAATATATATATATATATATATATATATATATATATATGAGGGATGTGATGGTCGTACCGCAATATCAAATTTTGCATTGCATGACTCGATAAAACAATAGGTCTTCTGAAAAAAGTTTACTCAGGTGAATGGAGTGAAGGGGAGGCAGCGGGAACTACAATTCCCATCAGCCCAAGCGTGCCCATCATTCTTTACGGTCTGTTAGCGCTACAGATCAGTGTTGCCAACTTAGCGACTTTGCCGACCCCCTCTGCGAAATTTTTCCCTAAAAGTGACTAGAGACTTCTTGGATAAACCTCAGCAAGTCTGATAGTGCCGCGCGAGTTCTTGTTCTCCTGGCAAATATAGCCAAAATCACAGCATAGCCATTGTCTTTATCTTATGTGTACTTGGTTTCATCAGACAAAGGCTCGATTATTAATAAGGATTTTAATCTAGATTAACATCTTGTAAGGTAGAGCTAGTTCAGTAGGCCTTATAATGGGGTGCATTTCAGTCATAATTTCATATTCATTCAGTTTTTCTGACAACAGAAACCATTAAAAATATCAGAGAAAACAGTTATATTTCGAATTAGGGTGCATTGAATAACATTATGTGACCACAGTGACTCAAGATAATATGACGCACTGACGTAATGAATATGCAAAATGACGTATGATGTCATCTAGCGACAGATCAGATGTGTGGAAGGTTTATTAAAATTTTTAAAGTTCCGGTTTCAAAGTTTACAGATAGATGGCTAATTTGTGTGCCATTTATATGTTCAGTGTTCATGTAAACTGTTTAATAAACACCTCTGCCACTTTTTTTGAGTCTCTTCATTAGTTTAGTTTTTCCTGTAAATGATTCAATAAATAGCGTACCGTGCCATTCATATCGAGGTATTACCGTACTGTGAAGTTTTGATACCGTTACATCCCTAATATGTATATATGTATATATATATATATATATATATATATATATATATATGTATATAATGTATAATGCTTTGCTCAAGGCAGCGCGGCACTGTTTCGGCGCCGAGTCTATTTTGTCTTGGATCTCAAAGAATAACCTATTTAATCTAGCATCCGCATGCAAGCAATCTGTTGCATGGCAAAATGTAGTATTTCTTATACAAATTGTGAGAAGGGTCAGATATCCTTTTTCCTAACAGTCTCTGCTATTTTTTTCTTTTACACATATTGAAAACTGTGCTCAGGTTTATTGTGTAAACTGTAATATACACAGTCGCCTGCTCTGCATACACGCTACTTACGCGTGCATATCTGTTTTTTTTGTTAGTTTCATTAAGTGTCAATTCCCTGTCATCCTAGCTACGATCCTTTTACAAAGATATTAAATATCTATGCAGTTAGCTACTTTTTGTTAGTAGCTTCATATACAGCTAATGACTTTTTTTTAAAAAGTGGCTTGGCAAGCTATAGTTTTCAAAGAAGCTTCCCCATCTTTGCGTCTAATGTTACACAGTACAACAGATGGTTCATTGTGCTGCTGCCACAGCTGGTCAATAAAGAACCACACAATAGTATGAGCTCAAATCTTTCTGGGTACGCTCTGTGGGATTGTTATCAGGTTATATTTGCTTTTCAGTTCTATTTGGCTGAAGAATGACTTACCCTGATTTGTTTCTGCTCTTCATCATGGGCCCCGGGTCTCTCTTGGACATGCTGTTGTCATAGCTGGGGTCTACAAATTTGAAGACGTGAGTGGCTCCGAACTGGACCGTCACGCCGCTGCGCAGAACCGTAGTGTCAGAGATCCGCTGTCCATCCACGAACGTCTCAGCGTCCAAACTGACAGGGGTCACGGTCACTAGCCCGTCCGCATGCATCAGGTCACAGTGGTGGGGCAGGATCCCAGGCCCAAACAGCTGCGGTGCAGAAAAAACAGGAATGCGGGTTATTTTTACCATTCACTGTTCAACACTACTGTGCTGAAGTTGTCATTTATGCGCTTTCCTACCTGTATGTTTCCATCTTCACTACAGTCAGAGCCGACCTCAGTGACGCTGTGCTGTAGTCTGTAAAGTTTGGGTTTATCCCTGGAGTCTGACCCATCTGCAGAGCAGCCACAGAGAAGTGAGACACACACATTTGTGTTTGTCTGCATTTCACTCGCGCTCAATTCGAAACACAAGCATGCGCTCGCACGACCTATTAGTGTCACTTCAGTGCTTTAGGACATGTAATTGAGATTGAATATGCAAAACTACACCTTTCTGAATTCATCTAATCAATGGGCAAACTAAACTGTGTAATTAGTCTGCTTTCAATCTTAAACTTAAAGACACAACACCTCCCGAGAGGGTTTTCCAGGGTTGTGCAGTATGCTAATTAAAGCACTGCCACTACAAATACACCACCATTCAAAACTCTGTGAGAATTAGTTAAAAAAAATAATAATACTTCTATTCAGCCAGAACGTATTAAAATGATACAAAGTGACAGTTATAATATTAAAATAGAATTAAAAGAAGTTAATGTTATTCTTTTGAACTTTCATCAAAGACACCAGAAACATTAACTTATTTTTTAACATTATTAATAGCAACAAATATTTCATAAGCAGCAAATCGACAAATGACTGCATCATGTGACTGAATGAAAAGCTGAATTTTCAGCATCATTATTTCAGAGAAATAAATAGCATTATAGAAAATATTTAAATAATAATAATTGAAATATCGTAAAAACTTATATTGTATATAAATACAGACCTCACTGTATAGTTAACTGGTTAAATTACTAGTTGACCCTCATTACACATCGTTACTAATAATCTTTAAGTACTTTCATGGATACTGAGCAAAAATAATGTTTTTTTTCTGTTATTGGAAAAAGGAACTTAATCAGAATTCTTGGAACTTGCTAAAAAGCAATTAACTTGTCTTAGAAATCATGGGTTATAAATGATGATGGGATGGTTAGGTTTATATTATAATTCATAGATTAGTAAAATGATTGGCAATTAGGAGTTGTAAGCAAACAGTAGAAGGAAATACAGGTCCTTTTAAAAAAAATAGCATATTGTGATAAAGTTCATTATTTTCTGTAATGTACTGATAAACATTAGACTTTCATATATTTTAGATTCGCTACACACAACTGAAGTAGTTCAAGCCTTTTGTTGTTTTAATATTGATGATTTTGGCATACAGCTCATGAAAACCCTCATCTCATCTCAAAAAATTTGCATATTTCATCCGACCAATAAAAGAAAAGTGTTTTTAATATAAAAAAAGTCAACCTTCTAATAATTATGTTGAGTTATGCACTCAATAATTAGTCGGGAATCCTTTTGCAGAAATGACTGTTTCAATGCGGCGTGGCATGGAGTCAATCAGCCTGTGGCACTGCTGAGGTGTTCTGGAGGCCCAGGATGCTTCGATAGTGGCCTTAAGCTCATCCAGAGTGTTGGGTCTTGTGTCTCTCAACTTTCTCTTCACAATATCCCACGGATTCTCTATGGGGTTCAGGTCAGGAGAGTTGGCAATTGAGCACAGTAATACCATGGTCAGTAAACCATTTACCAGTGGTTTTGGCACTGTGAGCAGGTGCCAGGTCATG
>JAUMHI010000217.1:580871-594818 GCA_032359435.1 Enteromius unitaeniatus | reverse complement strand
TAAAATATATGAAAGTCTAATGTTTATCAGTACATTACAGAAAATAATGAACTTTATCACAATATGCTAATTTTTTGGAAAGGACCTGTACAGCTTAAAACATGACAGTATGTGTCAAAATATCTTTATAATAGTGTTAGCCGCTTTACTGTAAAAAGCAAAAAGTATTTTGTTAAGTCGATGACAGCCTTGGCCTTCTATTTTATAATAAGACCAGGAACATGTGTTTAAAAAAGTAAATAGAGTCCGTTTTGATGTCATGTTGACTTTTAGGCAAGGATCTCTTACCATGAATGCAGTGTAAATAAAAATTTTTTTAACACTTACATAAGAGTTTAAGTGGGCAATGCTGGGAACTTTTTACCCACACAAGAAACAATGTGCTATAAAACTAAATGCTTTACCAGAAAATACCACATTCATCTCCTCCTGTGCCAACAATTTGACCACATTACTGCACACATTACTTTTAGGTCACAAAAAAAACAAAACAAGTAGGTCAGTTTTAATTTTGCAGAAGTGTTTTATAGTTTCTTTTTCCGAGTGTGTGTGAGAGAGAGAGGTAGAGCTGGGGAAGGGAGGGTGGGAGGTGCAGGCTGATTTGTGTTACCTTCATGATGGCGGTAGTAGTAGGCATAGTGACTCCCTCGCCCTAGGACGGGACGCATGCACAGAAGCCAGGAGCAGACAGAACGGCGGGACACACACCGGCACACGCCAACAACACGTCAGAGAGAGAGATACAGAGAGAGGAAACGCCAAAGAGTACCAAACGCAGCAAGAGAGAGAAAAATGCGCCGTAAGCAAGTGGTCAGTCTGTCAGCAGACACATACTCCAGAGAGGAGTGAATATGTCAATCAAATCTCAATTTCCAAGGCCCAGATGACCAATTATGCACTGTATCTACACCGGACAACAGCACGATGCAAAATGACAAAGCCATAATTGTCCCATTATAATCAACAAAAGTACACTAGAAGCAATTCGGCTGAGGAACGTGTGGTTGTTTTTTTTTCAGGTTGACAGCTACTCCAGCCATATTGTGTGTCTATCAAAACATATTTTATGCCATTTAGTGTGATTTTTGTAATATTTGTAATATGACTTAAATTTACTATTTGATATATTTTTAGAAATAGTAATTGAAAAAGCATTTTTCCTCCTTCATATATTCTAACGCAATATAATGCAAAATAAAATCAGAATTATAAATTAGAAATAGTGTTAATTGAGTATATAAATCATTTTAAAAAACAATTAAATAATGTACTTTAAATAATTTAAGTTAAGTTAATTTAAGTTTATATACAATATAAGCAGTATAATATTAAACAATTTAGTATAATAAAAGTATAATTTGAAATTAAAATGTCAAAAACACAATTATTGTGTATGTATATATATATATTAGGCGTGTAACGGTTCACAAAAATCACGTTCGGTTCGATATGATACAGTAGAGTCATGGTTCGGTATGTTTTCGATACGGCAAAAATACAATAAAAAAAAAAGAGAATTTCACAGTTTATTCTTTTATTATTTTTTTTCTTCTTGAATCGTTCAGTTCGTATGTGTACCGAACCAAAAGCCTCGTATCGAACGGTTCAATATAATTACGCATATCGTTATACCCCTAATATATATATTCAATTAAATCATTCAATTAAATGTTCCTGAAGTTATTGGTTAGTAAACTTAAAAAAAGAAGTGATGTGAAGCTTTAATGTTTTCATTGTAGACTTTCTAGTCTTTCATTTTTGTCTTTGTCGACGTGGGTTGCCTCCAGTATAGACACAGTGACATTACACACCAGCAGTTCCTGCTCAACTCTTTGCAGTTAATAAGCATTGGTTATAAACGCAGTGACAGGGTTAGTTGTGGACCGTAGCAGAGGGAGGAACAGTATGCAAGCAGCAGTTAGACTGAGAGACAGCGTTAGTGAGGGTCAGATCTAGATGATGTGAAGTTTTGACTCTTTTAAAAAAAAAAAAACCCAACTTGACTGAAACTACGGTATATTTTAACTACGGTATATATATCTCACTAGCTGACTCTACAGCGGTCCAGACACTGAGCTCATTTGTTGGCAATAGCTCTACTCAAGCGTGAATGTCAGCGGGCAATCGGTGGGCTGCTCTTCACAGCTGTCACATCAGTGCAACTGAAACTCTACTGCAGGCTTAGATCAACACGACTGATCCAGGAACAGCTCTGCTAGCATTCAATGACTCACAAAGACCTCTGCTTCTGCTCTAAAGTTCCTGAAAAAGAGGATGTGCTGTCATAGTGTATGTTTGTGTGTCACCTGGGCTCAGTTCAACAAGGTAGGGCAGTTTCTCAGGAGGAATGGATCCGTGAGGCGGCACCATCCTGTTGTCAGGTTTACGTCCTTTCTTTGGAGCATAGTCTGGAGGACGCTTTTTCAGCTGAAATACTAAGGCCTCTGGAAGAGTGACATAATAGCACATTAAAGTCAACAGAGGGCAGTATAACAAGGTGTAAATGAGAGACTCTTGTTACATTAAACAAGTAAAATGAAGGTATAAATAACACTAAATATATACAATTCTTGAGCATATTAAAATAATTTCTGAAGGATCATGTGACATTGAAAACTGGAGTAATGATGCTGAAATCAGCTTTGCATTACAGGAATAAATTACATTAAAACAAACATCAACACCAAACTTGTGAAATGTGGCTGACCTTTATCACTTGTCCAGTCTCTGAGGATCTGCAGAGGGCAGTCTGTGTCATCTAGTATGGTCTCCTTCACTGGTTTATCATTTGCATGAATCACCTGCACAAAGCAAACATGCACAGAGGCTTTAAAATTCAACGTTTGGCTTCTTTGGCAAAGCAAGCTAATAGTTCACTCCAGGCTGGCATTAGACACCTGTTTTAGTGACCGATACACGCTCCCCGCCACCATTTAACAGCAGCTTTATGGATGAGCTGTGTATGTAATTAAAATTGGCCAGAGTGATGGGAGAGGGTAATGCCACAGAAACTCTCAGCATGATTGGCTGAGGCGGCGTCTGAAAGAGCTGCTGAGCAACAGCGCGGACAGCCCAAGGTTGACCGTTTTGTACCAGCGATGTTTGTCATTCGCTGACAACAGATTAGATAGGCCACTTCAAGCACTTCCTGCTCTCCTCCTCTACACTTCCGCCTCATCCACACGTATATATCTCAATCTTTCTCCAAGCGCAGCTTGAAATGTGTGAAGGCGGGGCACCTTACAACTGCACAATTCAATTACTCTCAGAAGAGGTGAAGCAGATGTCAGCTCCTGGCTTTAATCTGGAAGACAAATCGTGCAGTGGCCTGATGAAATATGCTGGATTTGATCACAAGAGGAGGAGGAGGGGTCCACGGATAGAGCCGGACATGGCAGGGACATTCAATCAGCTTAACTCTACTGCAGACCCACATGGTATTCTGAAGAAACTTTCACATACTGAAAAGTCCATGATTGATTATTTTACATGCCCCTTCCTCATCAGTCGTATTTGATCTGACTCTCAGCTACAAAACATTTTACTAGGGATGCCTGATATTCTGGTGAACAGCGATAATTATGTTGTTGTGGTCGATGTTGGTCGATAAATAGCCAATATTAAAATGTACAAATTTCAAAATCTGACGCACTGTAAATGTACCTAAAGTTAAATCAATACCTACTAATAACAACAGCAACAAATTAGAATAGTTAATAAAATAATTAATAATAATTAAATACAATTATAAACATTCATGGGATCTGCAATTTCAAAAACCAAATTAAAATGTTTATTAAAGAGCTTTTTAAGACCTACATAAATAAAAAATATATACTTTATGTGCATATAATTTGAAAATCTATTTATGTTATATACTGTAATTTGTTTGTTAATGCTGGCCATTTAATTCTGAATATTAATGTTCAGTAATTCCAAATATATTTGTACTTTATGCATCACACACATTCATTAAATGAAACCATTGTCTTTTAAAGTTTCTGATATTCTGATTCCAATTTTTATACGTTTAAATTTAGGAACTCTTATGATACTTGAAACCTTTGTTGTACAGTTGAGATATTTACAACTTATGACCTTAAATTTGATAAATTAATTTATAACATTTAAAAAAGATATTTAAAATTAAATAAACGCATACGTAAGTTAATTTTAGCATAATTGTCACAGTACAATATAAAAATTAATAATGCACATTTTGACTGATTAAAGACTACATTTAACGTTGTTATTAAATCATTGTTTTCAAAAATGAACTTTTAGTCACCATTAGATGACGGCAAATCTGATCTAAATGTAAAACTTTGAGATTAAATATCCATGATGTAGTATCATGATGTAGTCTTGCAGATTTTAAAAACTTTCTGACAGAGCTGCATTTCTCATAAAAATCCCTAAACAAAAAACCCCTAAACCTCACCTGGGCAATGCAGTAATCTCTGGGATTCTCCTTCTCCAGCCCATATTTCTCCAGAGCCTCGGCCACAGCAAAGTCAGCCATATCAGTAGTTGAGAGCAGGATGGTCTTATAGGGAATGTTTGGCTTCAGACTGTCAGCGTAGATCCTCAGAGTCCCTCCTGAATGAGAGATTGAGTCAAAGATAATTAAAAACTAATAGTGTATCTTAGCTGCAGACCAACATATTGGCGAGGCCCATTAACCAGATGATACCCGGCTTTTCAAGATTACTCAAATTGGCTGATAATGCACAAGAATTAAGAACAAATAATGCAGATTACTGGAAGACCAATATATCGGAGAGGCTATTTAATCAGAATTGGCTAATGATCATGCCCATTAACTCCACTTTGTGTCAGATCTGATGTCTGATATAAAGGCCTTTTCATGAATAATACAGATTTAGGGTACCACTATTAGCCCAGAAAATATTCCTCATAAAACACCATCCTATGTTCTGAATTTGTGTCTAATGTAGGTTGAAGGGTTTTATTAGTAAGGCAGAACACAGCGTGAGAACACACTGGGCTCGACTAAGCCTCTTTGACCAGTTCACACAATGCTTAACTCTTGCCGTACGGAGTGAATGTGATGAGTAACTGTGATGAGGATTTGCCTCTGGTCTAAACCTTCGGCTGCAGACATATGTTATTATCCTGATTACATAAGCTTGGGAAAAAAAAAAAAAAAATCGAAATATCTGTGTCTGTCCAGGACAGAAAGGCTATTTTAGGTGTCTGTGTGAAAAGTTTTATGTTGAGGTTTGGAATGGTTTTTCATTTGAAAGTAGGTGGTTCATGGGCAAAAAGTCCCAACAAGTGCACTGAAGATGCCAGGACTCTGGTTTACTGCCCTCATTATATAATTACAGTTTTCAGTGCCCCATGGAGACAAACCGCTGACATCATAGCCTATTTTACATGAAAAACAAACGCTAAGCTATTTTTGCACCAACCAGTCTCTAGACACACATATAGTGCGATAAAAAAAGTCTATTTAACTTCCAGAAAATCACATTGACCATGGATTGAATTCTTAAAACGCACACGGTTACTTTAACATGCTCATGTTTGAGTCCCATTCTGAATGAACTACTGTTCCAATATATGGTCTTAAGTCTTCCATATCATATGCAAGTGTTCTCTGTTATGATTGGCTCAGCTCTTTGCCTGTGGAATGAATAACGTGGCCTGCTGCTGAATAATAACTTAGGAGTTGATGAGTAAATCTAGGCAGTGCAGATGTATTGGGGGCATACAAACCTGAGTCCGGACGACCGTCTCCGCTTCGGAATTCTTGCATCCTCTTTTCCAGTTTTTGCTGTCTTCTCCTCTTCATCACCACCTCGGGGTTAGAAATGGTCCTGGTGAAACTGGTCTCTGGCATGTCTTTATATACTTCAGCAGCCAATCTGGAGTTCTCCCTGTCAAAAAGAGGGACAAAAGTCAGTCAATTTATTCTACAGAAAGTGAAACCAAAAATGTCCTTCCATGAACGATTAGGAGACACAAAAAACTGAATGGATTTTGTTTTAAAGATGCTCTTATATATACACGATTTCCTACATATAACCCCTTTAAATTGACTATTATGTGCATGTCTATCATACAAGCCAAATTAGTTGATGCTACTCACCCATCCTCTCGGTTCAGTGTGAGATCATCTCCATCAGGAATTCTGGAAAAGGCCTCCTTCTCCCTCTTCTTCTCTTTCTTCTTCTCCTTCTTGGACAGTGTTCTTTTGAAGTTCTGGATCACCCCCTCCTTCTCTTTCTCAGGGCCATTTGTCAGTGTTCTCTGGTGGAGAAGTTAGATTGAATTTTTAGCATCTGCTTTAATGTTTATATGTCTTCCACTTAGCGCAAATTTATTTGCAAAAATTGTTTAAAACTGAAACAGCAACAACTGTTTTATCTAAGAATCTTTTTAAATTTGCATACCTTTTATTTCATTCATCTAATTATTGAAATGTTTTTAAATAAACATTTTGTATTAATTCATCCTAACAGTTTACAACTATATAAATAATTATATAAATATATTCTCTGCACAATTATTAGATTAATGCTAATAGTTAACAAGATTTTATTTTCATATAAGATTACAATTCTTTCTTTTTATATTTCAATTATTTTTTAATCATTTATAGCATTATTAAATAATACAAGTTTAAAAGGGTGAAGGTTTAAGGCTAAATTATGTGGAACAATGTGGAAAAAGCTCTTAACACAGCTGTGATTTTGCAATGCATCATAGGAAACACTCCAAAGATTTACAGGGGGATTTCAAAATATTGCGTTATGAGTGAATAGTTAGAGCCAAAGCAAGGATTGCAGAGTTCAAATGCAAGCATGCTGAACAAGTTACTCTACAAAAGAGAGTCTGGACGGATGTCACAACATCACTTCAACTCCACATCATCAAATTGTTGAGCTAAAAATCAACTAAAAAGCTCACAATTGATATAAAAGCAATTTGTTCTAAATTACAGATTACATAAAATCACAATTTTCCCACTCGACTCAAGGTCACACCTTTCCACCTTTTTGCACCACAGAAGAAAGATATTTTCGGTCAGTGTGTGAGACTTCATAAGCTGAAGTATAACAGAGCAGTAAACCGTAAAACATCAAATCAGTTATTAGTATCAAGCAGCATAACTGTTTTGGCCTAAATAACTGGAAGCGAATGACACCATTGCATTCTCACAGTTGCTTATATTACAATAAATTTGAGCTTTTATTCGCAGTGTATCTGCAGAAGACAAATGTAGATGCTGTTCTATGTGTGGCAAATCTAAAGTGACAAAAACATGAATAAAACAGTGACGTTGGCATCTTCTCATCCTAAACACTTACCAAGTCATAAACAGCTGCCACTAGTGCTTGCTTTGATGACTCAAACGTATTGCGGTTTAGAAGGTAGAATTGAACTTTGGTTCAGGCCGAACAAATCGAACCAAGTGCGAGCCAGCCTAAAATGCTGAAAATTGCTGGGATCTACCACCCACACACACAAACACACATTCCTGCAGACTCAGACACTCCTAGCTCTTATTTTATGTCTCTTTGGGGAGCCTTGCTGCACACAAGAGCCACTGAAGTGGAGAGAGAGAGAGAGAGAGACAGACGGAGTAAAACGGGGGGAAAAAAAAATTGATCTGCTCCACTTAAGTGAGGAAATGAAGTGTCTGCTGATGCCTGTGTGTTTGTATGTCCTGAGAGGGTTTTTAACTGACGTGCAATGGGTCGGCTTGCGGAGAAGATGGTTTCAGGGGCCGTCTGAACAGCAGGGGACTAAAAAAGCTGTTCCAACATAACCACGAGCAGAAAACCCAACAGGAACAAACATAGAAACCCTCTGTGAATCGCCATAAAACTATAGCTTCTGCTTCCAAGCAGAACAAACCACAGAACCAGGCTCTGTGAAAGCAAGTCGTGCTTGCTTTCTAACTTTTGGTCTGCGTCCACGCTTTCTCACCTTGGGAATGATATCGTTCTCGTTCTTGAGTACGAAGCGGCCCTCTCTGTCGTCTTTGTTCCAGTTCAGCTGTACGACCAGTGGTTTCTCGTCCAAGTCCAGTTTCCTCTCTTCTGTCACAGAGAAAGATTATGCCAGTCAGAAAATCATCTCTTTAATCAGAGTCCACCGAAACCAAAATAAGGCTACAGTCGAAATGGGTCTGATTCAAGAAAGTCAAACTTTCAAAAACCCATTCTTTTCCAAATTATTGTATTGGATTCAAAGTGACATTTACTCAAAGTGAGGGTTTAAAAACCTCTACAGAAATGTAATGTGTCAATGCTGTTTTCTTTATGACTATTTTACAAACAACATATATTTTGTCCACTGGAAACTTGTAAAGAGTCACATTTTCAGCATTTTATCAGATGAACAATTGATAATATATTGAACAGACTAAACCTCAATAAACCTCAGATGAACCTCAGATGCAACACTGCACTTTCACTTACTAAAAACAAGCAAAAAAGAGGCCTTCCTGACATACTGTACTCAAAAGACAGAATATTTTTCTATGGCGGCAAATCTATGCCATGAAGAGCGCACCACTGTTGCTGGCGAGCGTGGTAAATCATTTCCGCGAGAGGAAAACAGATGTACATGCGCAGAAACTGGGCCCGCGAGCTCATTTCAAACCCTTGCACGCTTGATATGTCATCACATTTTACATTAGACATCGTATGATGCCAAACTGGTCAACATCGCCCAACATTAATAAATACATTTTAAAATGTAACTAAATATAAAATTGTAAAAATACAGTTTTTGAACATCAGACGTTCTTCACAAACTTTTATGATTAAAAAAATCTTTTTTTGAACGCTACTGTATGCTGTTTTATAACAAATTCTACCAAATTTATTAACAGTAAAAAGACACACAATGGCATTTTGATGATACTTGTGTTCTTTTAACTCACCGCCACTGACGTGGACCTCATAGAGGGAGTATTTGGGAGAAGACAGCATCCTCATATCCGGTCTGAACTTTTCTGCCAGCGTCTCGATCACATCCTGCGTGGTCGCTGTGCTGGACACTCGGATACACTTTGTGGCGAAGTTCCCCGCCACTCGATCCTGGAAGTAAAAGCGCATCACGCCATGGAACTCCAAGTCCTGAAAGAAGCAAAGGAACACAACAATCAGTGCATGCCATTTCGGTCCATTTTATTTTCCCCGTTTCATTCCGCATCCCCCCTTCAATGCATGCACATCACGCAGATTCACCATATGGCTGCCGCAAAAGTTCATCTCAACCCCATCTGCGGTTTACGATTAAATCTAGCAGGAGGCTACATCTGTACCATTTGTGTTGTGTGAACCAACGAGCAGCTCTGTGTGGCAACATTAAACTCGTAACCTGCAGCGGAGGCTGATATTTGAGCTTACAGAGCAGGATGTATCTGGGACAAGAGGACAGCAGCCTTAGGACAACAGTGAAGACATGCTTGAAGAAACCTTTGTGTGTGTATAATAGAGGAGCAAGCGTATCAGCATTCACTGATATTGTTTGATTATAGCACAGCAATATGAGCATCAAGAGCATTTTAGACTCATCTTGTTGAGCTGTAATAGCACACCACCGATACACAACTCATTCACACTATACAGTGCTGTTTCCGGACACACCCGCCCACACGCCTGCTTGCGTGCCACACGGTCTTACATATGAGACATCTGGACCCTCGGGGTCATGAAAACACTCAAATCAAGCTACAGACAAACAATGCACACTGCTTTCAATATTATATTTAGCACTGCTAAATATAATACAGAACCCCTTAACATAAGTTTCAAAATTGCCAGCACAATGAATTAGGGCTGCACAATTAATCAAATTTCTAATCGCAATTACAATTATTGATGCCACGATTATGTAATCGTTCAGAAATTCCACTTATGTTATTCTGTGTGCTTAAGATGAGGTGGGGTTTTTTCTAAAGAACATCTTAAGGGATTTTCCATTTAAGGAGGTCATTTAAATATGTTCAGAAGTAGTAAATTATAATTAGGGCTGCACGATTTGGGAAAAATGTGCGATTATTAAGGTCAAAATTGCGATTGCGATACGATATACAAGTGGTTTGACTCAACTTGCTTGTTATGAAGGAAAATGCACACACAGATGACTAATAATGCTGAAATCTGTATTTCTCAACTGAGATACAGTATACAGTGCAATCTAGCAACAACTAAAATGAACAATGTTTTCAAATTAAAACTAAAATGTACAAAATTAAATAACAGTAACATCTTTACATTACTGAATTAAATTACATTAAAATAAAATTAAAAAGTCAAAAGTACTGATAAATAAAACAAATACCCCTTTTAATATTTTGTTCATGTTGTCCCAAAACATTTTAGCAGGATGTAACATACACTGTATATATACAGTATATTTCTATTGATATCTCTTGTCCAGAGTGCCAATCATTTTCTCAAATTTACACAATTTGCTAAAAGTGTGTTCACACCTGAGGCTACTTGGGCGAATATATCTCGCTATTCGCGTGTAGTTGGACGCTTGAACATGTGGAGTTTACGCCGGTGTCACACTGCACGCGTCAGCAGGGTATAAGCAGCGCAGGATGTCTAATTGCATCTTTGCATTGACCTAACATGTAAATCACTCGCGCTCAACGCTTCATTCGCGTCTGGTGTGAACACAAGAATCAATGTCTTGTTACATCCACAAATGCATTTGCTTATTTAATATAATCGCAAAATTTGCTGTAATCACAAAGGCTGACATCGTGATTGTGACTGCGATATGATTAATCGTGCAGCACTAATTATAATAAAACTATAATGAAGCCAAACAAGTACCAATAACAAACAAAACAAGAGATAAAAATGACATACTGTAGCAGTCACAATGCATCTAATTCCTATAAAATGATACAATTTGGTTCATTTTGTATATTTCAATATATTTTCTTTTAGAATAACATGCACTTATACACCAATCTATGTTGCTTCAATAGCTGCTTTAGAGAAGAAGTGCCTTAATGTCTAAAAGCCACCAATGAGCAGTGTATTGGAGGAAACAAAGGCTCATTTCTAAGCATAACAAATACACAAAACACAGATAAGGCAAAACATCTCGGGCTTCTAAATCCTGAAATGTAAGTGTGTGTGCGTGTGTGCAAGAGGTGTAACTTCAAACATCGAGAGAACAAATGCCATGGCAACCAGAACAATGAGTGTCACAAGAGTCACCGTGTGTTTCCTCAAAACACAAAGGGCCATTTCCTTTCAGCTTTAGCATGTACACCAACTTCAGCCGTTTTGCCTCTCTCTCTAACAAAAGGCCTAATAAAAAAAAATAATAAAAATCAACTTCCATTACAGTATATTTGCCAGAGTTATGGACAATTGCTAGGTAAAACAAAACAAAAGTAATGAAATTAAATGTTCAACAAATCACTCCAAGTCTTAATAAATCCCACCAATGATTTTTTTAATAAGCATATATCATAAGCAGAGATTTTCTAACTAGAACTATCACTTTAGCAGATTGTAGTAAACTTTATATATAGTTCAATTACTTAGCGCGCACAGACACACTCTTCGGCCTCACACAAGAATGTCTTTGAAGTCCAGTAAGAGGGTTTTCTGATGAATAGGAGACATACGAGTGCTACAGTGACTGTTTGCCCCCCGCCGTCTCACCTTTGACCTTGGAACTCTAAACCCTGCTGAAGAAAACTCATCCCAGCTTTATCATCAATGCGTGCAGAGGGACGCACGCACAGTCTGAAGTCCTGGACTCATAAATCAGTTATTGGGCAGTCTTTCATCTCTTATCCATTTGAATTTCAGGAATTCCGCAGCAGAGTCAAACCTTCCATCCAGGCTGATATCATCAAGCTTGTCCGCTGAGGAACATAAATATGTCAACTGTCACCGCTCTCGGCATATGGAAAAACATGTGCGGAGCAACTGGAGAAATAGAAGAGGTGGAATCTGAAAAATCCCCCAAAAACACTGACGATACCTGATCCATGCAGGGAGGCTGGGTTCCTAAACGTGTTCCTAAGTACTGTACTATAACTCCGATCCAATAAAACTTTTCATTAGTATTTATTAGAATTTGTTCCATTGACTTTTTTTTTGCACAGGTATATTTTTAGCAATAGTTAAGAATGCATTCTATGGGTTGAAATGATAGATTTTTCTTTTATGCCAAAAATCATAAGGACATCAAGTACAAATTATGTTCCATGAAGATATTTTGTAAATTTCCTACCATAAATATATTAAAACATTTTTTTTTATTATTAATATGCATTGCTAAGAACTTCATTTATATATTTATATTTATTTATTTATTTATTTTTTCCAAAGATTCCAGATTTTAAAGTGGTTGTATCTCAGCCAAATATTGTCCCATCGTAACAAACCATGGAAAGCTTATTTATTCCGCTTTAAGATCTCAATTGCAAAACAGAGTTGTTTTGTGTTCCAGGGTCACATTTGATAACCACTATGCTTTATTCACTGAAAGATCCTTTAAAAACTATTCACATTGCTCTAAAATGTCCTTAAGGAATGGATGAAATCCTACCAGCAGGGGGTGACGACAAGTTATTACAGCCTTCATGCAAATCATCAAGACAGTTTGACAAGGACAATTTTATGAGCTCATAGCTTTATTTCGAAGTGAAGGAAAAGCATAATAAAACATGTCAGTGTAGAATTTTGGTCAAGCTTCTGGCGACCCGAACTGACGATCACACCCAGAATAACTGAAAACACATGGGACTGCGGCCACCTCCCAACTCCCATCACACAAAGCGTTTCAAAGCATTCATCTTTCCTGAAAGCAGCACTTACTGACAACAGGACACATTTTTGCTGATATATTTTGAGTGATATGCATTGCTAAGATGTTCTGGGCAATTGCTAACTTGTTACACTTACATTTGATAAGCTATGACGAAAAGCAGCTTCATTTGAGATACAGTTTATCTGTTTATACATTCCCTGGGAATCAAAAACACTATTTTGGCACCGTTTCTGCTATGCTACACTGCCCGAAATGTCTTGCTGAAATCCCCGTGTACAAGCAATAACAATTGTGAAGCTTGCCTTCGCCAACAGGCTATAAAGAAAAAGGGCTGTCATCAGTACAAAATAGTGGAGAATGCAAACAGGCTAATCTGCTCGCCACACAGAGTATGACTAAACATTTCCATGTAGCAAACTGACAGTTAAGATTGGACTGAGTCAACAACTTCAGCCTGCATCCATCTGCAACGTCTACACACAAGAATGACCCTTTAGACGGCGAGGTCAGCATTCATCTCTGCCCGAGCGCAATTAGCATACTAATAGCCCAGCTCTGTTCTTGACAGTCAGACTCACCGATGTGCAAACAGCTTCCTGCCTATCAATCTCTATAAAGAGAAACAAGAAGCAATCACTTGCACAGACACAAGCAGGCCTCGGCTGACGGCTGTAGTAATCAGTTTAACTATACTTCTGCTCCACGTCATACCACGGAGAAAAAAAAAATATATATATACTTTTTTTTGATCTTCTGAAATAATAGTAGGGATGCATATTATTTTAGAATATCATATTATTTGATATTTGAAAGTGAATGCTTAATTCAACCTATTTTCAGCTTTTAGACAGCCGTTACATAATAAATATACACAGTACACGTGTATATACTGTATAAATACACACACACGCAAAGAATATATTTTTGAAAATGTTTACTTGTATATACATTTATGTATTTGCAAGTATATGTGTATATATATATATATATATATATATATATATATATATGTGTGTGTGTGTGTGTGTGTATGTGATATATATATATGTGTGTGTGTATATATATATATATATATATGTGTGTGTGTGTATATTTATATATATATATATATATATATATATATATATTTGTGTGTGTGTGTGTGTGTGTGTCTGT
>JAUMHI010000217.1:540549-580771 GCA_032359435.1 Enteromius unitaeniatus | reverse complement strand
ATATATGTATATGTATATGTGTGTGTGTGTGTGTGTGTATATATATATATGTATATGTATATGTGTGTGTGTGTGTGTGTGTATATATATATATATATGTGTATATATATACACAAATATATATATTATGTAAAGGAAAACTTTTATTGATGCAATTAATAATTTGACAGCACTATAAATGACATATGAATACAGTCATACTGTAGCATTTAAAACACTAATGCTCTGCAAACTAAACTACAATATTTAGAAACACTTAACACGATTAACACATGAGCATTTAAATATCACTGTCTAGTCAGTATTTAGCAACTAGTCGTCCTCTGTTGAACAACAGTGGTCACTAACATATAAAAGTATAAAATATACAGTAGCAAAGAGTCAGAGTGAGGATCAGAAGTGTCATCTAAACCTCAATTATCATGTTTATGGTGCAAGAAACTAAGCAGATTTCCAACCAGACTACAAAAAATGACTTAAATGCAACAATTGGGATACAAAATGGCTTCTTTAAATGTTCAGATAATTACGATCTAGTAAAGTACTAGAGAGGTCAGTGGGTTGGATTAAGTTGTTTTAAAAATGCAGTTAAAGCAGCGAAAGCACATTCCTGCATGAGCACCTTTCACCTCTGACGGAGCTGATCCTGGGGGAAATCAATGCGTCTCTGACCTGGATTACTGCAGTGCTGTGTCCAGAGGGGTGGCGTTAACCCCACGTCAGCAGGACACCTCACTCGCCCATGCAGAGGGCAAATTCCCAACACACCATTAACTAAGACAAACAGTTTCCTTATTTTCTTATGTGAAAATATCTGGACTTAAAACTAATGACTTTAAAAGAAGAAATTGGAGTAAAAAGAAAACAGCGGATTCTGCTGTGATGTTAGGTGTCCTCAATCAGACAAGGACAGACCAAAGCAGAAGCTCAATATCTAATTATATCTCAGTTTACATAAAGCAAGCAGCAAAACACTATGTAAACAACACTCAGTGGCCTTATAAACACATACTGGGATGACAGAGAGAGATAATCAAAAGAATGTCATTATGAGTTAACAGGAAGAAGAAAAACTGGACCGCAGAGAGAGAGAGAGAGAGAAAAAGCAGGTTTGTCCTCTCCTGTAGTTCTGTCTCTGAGGGCAAGAGAGATGCCCAATGTCAAATTACACCCCATCCTATCTCAAATACTGAGAGATGACCTTTTCAAGCGAAAATGGTTTCAATACACGTCATTTTTACCGTTGGCAATTTTTCACTGCAACACAAGTCACAAGAAGAGTAGAGCAAGGGTAAACTGCTTCTGTATCAATCAGTGAAGCAAATGTAGAATTATTAACTTTTTGAATAAATAAATACATATTTTTTCCCCAATAAAAGTTTCATATTTAAATTATTTTAAACAAATACATTTTAAAAAGCATTTTAATTTTGTTTTATGACATTTTAAATAAAATCAACCAAAATAATAATGAATATAATGAATCTAAAATACATTTGAAGTGAAGTGACCCATACATTTTATGCCCTCACTAAAAAATAAATCGCTTCTCCATTCAGAAATGGCTGCTTTTTATTCAATGACATTTTATTCCAGGAAAACAAAGAGAGGAATGTGTGATACTGACAAAGACACCTCGGTTTAGTTTATCAGTAACATCTCCACCCACATTGATCTCCTGATTAGTCATTTCCATCTATGAAACTATTACAGCACTGTTTCTGGTACAGTGTTAAGTGATTCACATGCACAGTGCTTCATTCAGTGTTGCAGATGTAGTAACCGGTTTACTCCAGAGATCAGGGTGAGGGTTTATTCACGAGTCTGTGACAGAGTTGTCAGACAAACAATGAGCCATGGATGAGGTAAGCATGTGGAAATGCAAAACACATGACATCATAGGAAGATAAACGCTGCGGGACCACAGCCCTGAGCGACAGATCTATAATCACAGGATTAAAAGTAGGTTAATAGCCACATGCGCTTTATAAAATAGCTGCTGTGCACAAGAAGGCCTCAAGTTTTTTTGAATCAAAATGTACTTTTATGGAGGAAAATACTCCAGAAAAGCTACAACTTCTTATATGAAATATATGATATGAAAGAAATAACCAGCACCTGAGCCAACAAACTGTTAGGGAAGCAGTGATATAGAGATAGAGAGTTCATGTTCGTACTAAAACTACAATTTTATTGCCAATTTGCAGAACTGAAAATGAAGTAGTACAGCAGGGAACAAAAATGTATATCTGCTCGGCCTGTAACCTGGAACAAGCTCTGAAATTAGCTACTTCCAACATCCAAATCAGTAAAGAAAAATTTAATAAACATTAATAATAATAAATAACAAAACATAATAAAATGTTAAACAAATTTTTTTTTTTAAATATATTTTTAAAATAAAACGAAACTGTAATTTATATATATATATAAAGTTGTAATAAATAAATGTAAAATAATAATTATATTAAAACTTTTAAAACAAATATTTGTCTAAATAAATAGAAATAAAAACTAATAATCCCGGATGATGCAAAGTTCATAAAAGGCAAATATACATAAGGCTAAAAACACAAAATGAGGAGGTCAGGATAAACGCATCTGCCGGGGAGGTGATGAAAGCATCTGCCGACCAAATCAGCACTGCTCGCTTTTCTGAGGAGCTGTAAACGAATGTGACAGAGAGCTGAGAGCAGGAAACAGAAAGATGCCGCTTTCAGAACAACCATTAAAAATGAAGAGAGAAAGTGTAAGTGGCAACAGAAAGGAGACAGGAGAGGTTGGGGCGGCTGGTATGTGAAGTCGGGTCATGGAGAGTGGAAAGACTTCTGTGACTTTCATGTTTAAACCAACCCTGCTTATCATTCTCCAAAGCCCTGAGCTGTGGGACTGTCCTGATTACTCATAAACTCTGAGTGAACCTTCCTCTTTACACACACAGCTCGAACTACAAGCCCACGTTCGGTTTTTCTACAGAAAGATTGTTTTATATAAAATGATTGACAAGTTAAAAATGTAGCTGAATTGCAAACACAGCACTTTCTACCATATATGAATATACACAACAAAATGACATTTCAGTAAGGTGGTGTAAATGAGTCATGATGCTAAAAGCAGCCGAGTTGCTTGTTTAAGAGCACCTAGAGTTCACTGTTCTACAGCTTCAATTACAGACGCAGTAAAAGAATCAGCCTTTCTTCTTTTTCAACCTCACACTTTACAAGCTTCAGCAATTCTTTATATGTCCAAGCAGCTTAACGTAAAATGCTGAGACACGCGAGACTCTCCACTCGGTTCAGGGAGGACTGTGAATTTCTGATGGAAATAGACCACGTCCAGCTATAAACAGCCTGCTTGCATCCCAGAATAGAAACATATTTGAGCATCCTCACGGTTTGCCCTGCTGGCAGCTGGCAGATCTGGCCGGGAGCTCGTGGTGAGGATGCTGTTAACCCCCTGCAGCGGACGGGACGCTCACAGAACAGCTGATAAAAACACCTCTTATATATCACCGTCCTGGGAAGGAAAGCCAACAGAGCTCCTCTAGAAAACGTTTAAGAATTAACACAGAAGGAAAGCTTCTCTCAGCAGGTAGAAATAAATCTATAGCGTTTTTAGCATTTTAAATGAATATTTATTTATATAGAGTGTATATGCATCTATATATGCATGTATTTGTAGGTGCATATACCTGATTTTTTTGTTTTCTAAGAAAATTACAGCAGTGTTTTCCACTTCATTTCAGTCACAGCAGTAGTGGGAAAAGAATTGATAAACGGGCAGGTGGAGCAGACTCCTGCTGATTGGACCGGTATCCGTTTTGAACAGCGCTCAGGCGGGAAGACTAATCCTGATGCCGTCTGAGCTCCTGTCAGCAGGAATGTGTATGTGCATCCTTACACGCTTCAACACACACACCAGTCACATGACCAGTCTTTCAGACTTCCAGTCTCATGTCCTTGTGTTTATCCGTGCAAACAAATGTTTTAGTATTGGATAAGTGACAAAGGTTTGGCTAATTATTTTACACACACACACAAAAAATAATAACATAAATACAACATAAGAACACAGAATAACAAAATAATTCAAATTTTAAAAATAAATAAATAAATACAAATAATAATAATAATATTTAAATGTTGAATAAGAATTTATAGAACACAAATAGAAAGTACTCAAGTTTAGTACATCTGTAGTACGGGACAATATTCTGTTAATATCATCCAAATCAGAAAAAGTGTGTTCATTTATAATCTTTATTGAATAATAATATAATAGTTGTTGCTATATAATAAGAATAATAGTTGTTGTTGACAATTCTATAACAACAATAATAATAGTTTTTAAATTTTATAATAATAATTATCATTAGTGTTGTTGTTTTATATAATTAATAAAAATAATACTTTTAAAATAATAATAATAATAATAATAATGATTATTAGTAGTAGTATTTATTATTATTATTAATTATCAACCATTATTATTATTATTATTATTATTAAATAAAAGATGATGAAAGGGGAAAAAAAAAAACTGCAACAAAGGACGTGATGTAAATCGTAACAGAATGTCACTCTTGATGTCTAGGAGCACGGACATGTGACGCAATCTAATTCTGAGCAAGATAAAGAATGTTTCGTGTGCTGGTCAATCCAACTAAGTGGTAATTAGTTTAGTTTCCTCAGGACATGAAAACGTCAAGACTAACTAACCAATTAATTTGGATAATCTCAGAAAAAGCAAATCTCTTAATCTATCAACTCAGCCTGACTCAATAGCAGCCCCATGTCCTGACAGCACACCAGAGACCACCTGTTTCCTCAGGGAATAAAACACTGCATGCATGTGTACGTTTATGCATCAGCGTTACCCTGGGCTAAAAACTCAGCTGCTAGAAGGACCAATGTCACACTTTCTTGCGACCGCGTAACACATCTGGGTCTCCATCCGTCACTCCGGTCTCTGAAAGAGCACAGACTTGCACACACACACACCACGCTTAGTTCTTTTCGCCCTCAATCTTATGTTCTAGACGCATGTAACCAATTCGCGCTCAACACAGAATACACTAAGATGGAGTGTTTAGCTTTGCCTAATAACAAAGGATTTAGTACAATCACATGACTAGTGCGAAAACATTTCATGCCTGCTCGCCCAATCAGCTCAGAGCTGCAGGCACGTTCAGCCAATCGAGACGCGGCATTTTCCCCTTCACCTCATCCAGGTCTATCTGTTTGAGAAGGGAGTGGCCGTGAGCCAAACACAGCCCTGTTAAATCTGATTAGCCGCTTGTTTGTGTAGCAGGATTAGGCGTTCCTCGTGGTCTGTTCCTCACGGCCCGGGCGTTCCTCGCGGTTCGGTTTAAAAGCTTGAGGACGCGTGTGCGAGAATAAAAAGCTAACCGCGTTAATAATGCACGGTTGACCACACCCTTCCCCCATGGTTTCCTCCTGGTAATACCAGAGACGAAGGTAGGGTTGCTTACACTGGTACTGGAAAAATGCTTACAAATATTATTTTGTTGCATTAGAGAGAAAGTAGTAAGGTCTTAAGTGCTCCATAAAAGACGCATCTTTAATCTGTGAACATTCACTAACAAATATACATTGGAAAGAGGGCATCCCTCCCCCAACGACAGGAATCCTATAATGGCCTCGTGCCCTTGTGTTCGATACAAACGCAGTGCTTGCACAGCATTAACTCCGTTCAGCGAGGTCTGGACACATTAACATCCAAAAATGAACACACACCAGAGCTGAGGAGCATGCAATATTATGTTGTCAGCCGTCATGATTATATATCGCGATTTAATTGTGCACTGTGTATCCTTAAAATTAAAATTATTTTAAAAATACAAATTATTTGTATGATAGTATGCACATTAAACACCCGAACACGTGCACAGCATGCATTATAAATGCCAACCGCAAGGCAATAAGCGGGACTTAAGAAATACAGGCAGATGTGTACAATATCACTAACTGAGCTGACGTGACCTTTGACCTAGGCTGTACAAAACATGTGCCCAATCACTTCACACAAATCCTGCAATTTACCAGCAAATGCAATGGAGCAGAGAGTGAAGTGACTGTACAGGAACAGATGTTTTTCCTACACTGCAAAACCAGAGATGGGCAGAATAGTTAAGGTTTCCTTTTCCTGTAACACTGGGGGGAAAGATACAGAAACTGTCTAGGCCAGAAAAGACTGCAAAAATCAAGACAAATCACTGTGCATGTTGCATCATCAGTGCGCATTATTACAAATAAAAAAACCATTGGTCTTTTTTATCCTTCATCAAAAGAAAGCTCATCATATTTGCTCCACTTCTAAATCAACTTAGCGTTTCTTCTGAACCTTTTTTTGTTCTTTCAGGCACTTTCTTTCAAGCAAACACAAATGAATCAATTTCCAGTGAAGAACGCCAAAACCCTTCCAAGTTCAACCCCAAAAAGTGATGGAATTAAATTCATTTACCAAAACACTAGCAAAAAGGAAACTGCAGTTTTTATTAACAGAAACCTTTTATTTTTTTTATTTTAATAACAAAATAGTTCATTAAATTTATTTAACAGATCAAAACTCAAATAAAAACTGAGCTGTAAATGGTTAAATAATGGCAAGTTTTTATTTTAAATTAAACACTAAATTCAAATTTAAGTTTTTTAAGATGTAGTCAAACACATACTATGTGTGGCAAAAAGGTTAAGTAAAAAATATTTGTAATACAGTGCATCATATATTTAGCAAAATACTTCTTTTAAGAGTTGTATTTTTGGCTTACTAGGAAGTTTATGGGCATTGAATAGATTTAAAAGGCATATGACATTGTTTACAAGCTAAACAATATATGTGTACTTAAGTCATACTTAAGTCAAAACATGCCAATGGAGAAGCGACAATTAAAATGTCGGTCATTTTTGGTCCAAATGCTTTCACTATTGCTTCACTACTAGCATTTCTAGTACCATTTTAATCAGGCAGTCCCATTCCAAGCTCAAAGTCAGATGCAAACATCTCCTAAAATCTTGTTCGCAAAGCATTAGAAAAGCAACAAAGTCCAGTCTCTTTTCCTACCCATCCATTTAACTCATGTCACTGTTATCAGCTCCTCTCAGAGAAAACGACTCCACTACATTTTCAACCGAGCAAGAATCAAAGCATCAGCTCGCTAAAATTTAACAACAAAAACATGCTCCATCAGCTCAAACGTTCAACAAAACCCAGCATCAGCAGAGGACGTTCAATACATACGCCCACGAGGACCACTACCACTATTAGTCGTGCACCGGGGCCCTCGTCTACAGCGGGGACCCGGCAGCTGTTATCAGTGGGGTGATTTGGAGCCTGTCTGGTAGGCTTACAGTCGCTCCAGTGTGATGGGCTGAGTGCTGACGGCTGCTGACCTAGGGACAGTCTCTCCACGGAGAGGAACAATGAGCCTCTTTCATGCCGAACACTTGTTGCTTTCGAACCAAATCCCCCCCTGCGTGAGTCAGCCCCTCCCAGAATCCTCAACGAGATAGAGAGTGGTTTCGGTCTGTCCCAAAAGAGAGGCAAAGAAACAGAGGGGGGCGGGGAACAAAATGCGATGAGCGAGAGAGGGAGGAATAGTTGTAAATCTAACTCTTACACATTCCTTTCCCAATACTCCTCGTCGACATTTCGGGAGTGGTTTTGTCAAGGGTCACTCTTAACCACAGAAATAACGCCAGAGAAGAGCGCAGGGTAATGAGAAACTTAAAGGACACTGATTTACAGACAGGAATGTGGGCCGCGCATCTCAGAGTGAGTCAATCAAGCCTATCCGCAGAGCTATTCCTCCTTGGAGACAGCATTCAGCTATGTGCTGGTTAGCACAGTCACGCAGGATAAATGGCATGGGGAGAAAAACAAAAGACCCGGTGCATGCTGGGATACTAGAGAGCGGCCCTGATCTTGTGCCCAAGCTTTAATTCAATGAGGGGCACAGAGTCATGACTGAGAGGTGAGAACGAAGCCAAGCTCATTTCTCATGTGTGACTACACAAAGAGCACAGGAAACATGGATGAAAGTTCACAGAATGGCCACATCCCACTGCTCCAGGCTCCACCCTATGGCTCCGATGAGTGAATCCATGCTTTGGCTTTCTTATTTCCAGTTTCTGCAAGCACGAGACGAGCACAGCTGTAAAGATCGACAACCCACTCCAACATCGTCCCTCTTATTTGTTCCATTTTGGATGACAAGTAGTGGTTGACCGATATATTGCCAATGCAATATAGTAGCATTTTTCAAATATCAGCATTGGCTGATACGGCTGATTTTTCTGTTTGGCATGACTTTTATTTTGACGGTGAGGAGAGCGGTGGCCTTTCAATTTTCTCCCTCTTGTTTACAGTTCTATCTAAATATGGACAGAAGCGTGTTCAATAATCAGGAAATAAAAGAAATACAATTTATACAAAAAAGTATTATCACAATTTGTTTTATATTATTACTAGTAATGAAAGGGCAAACATTATGATATGTTCTCATTGGCCGTCAGCATTCAGCAAATACACATTTGCATCATTTAAACATTTCTGAATGTCTAATAAACAGGGGTGTGAATCTACACTGGTCTCACGGTTCGGTTCGATTACTGTTATCATGTCATTGATTCGGTTCAATATAATATCTCACTGCATCACGATGCACTGCATACTCAATTTTCAATTTTAATTCACATGTATATAATTTTGTTAATAAACGCAAACAGTCAGATATATTAACTGAAACTGTCATTTTACCTTCTCAATGAAAACACTTCTTGAAGAAATGTATAATGAACTTATAAATTATAAACCAAAATAGTATTTAGAAGAGCAATGAGAGACACAGTTGGATTGCTCTCTTCTGACATCAGTTATCAGCTTGTGATTTCTCAGGCCAAGACATTGCTGTTTGACTTTCGGACAGTGGCTCGCTGTGGTGCTGCGATGGAAGAATGTTGATATTTTGCAGATTTTGGCCAAAAGCCGGGAGAGTGCAGCGACTTTAAGCGTGCGCTGCGATGCCAGATTCACTGTACGCGCAAACCATTTAACGTGAGGGAATGTTCTGAATTGAGCTGCAGCGATAATGTTCGACGTATTATCCGTCACAAGCACTACATCTTTATCTGATACCTGCCATTCCTCGACAACCTGAGATATAGTGCTGTATAGTGAGATCCGCTTCCTTCAGCCGTTGTATTCTACTGCGACAAAGCATGTTAGTATGTTATAACCGGTTATGGTCTATTACTGAACCGTTACCGAATCGTTCTCGTCTGCAGCACGATGCATCGTAGAAACGATTAATTTTGACACTCCTACTAATAAACATTTAATTTCAAAATTCTTGTGAAGTGTGCATTTGTATCCTGCATGATCTATGTGTGATGGCCAATCTGTGCGAAATTAATGGGGAAAAAAAAACACAAAAATTCCCAAATGCACACAAATTTTCCAAAATACCGAGTTCCCTGTTGGTTACAGTGTTTGCCTTTTAATTATATATTGTTATTAAATATTTATTTGTTTATGAAAAATACTTGGTCATCTAAAGTATATTTATTTTCCACATTTAATTTTTAATAAATTTTCAAATGATTTCAGATTTCTTAAGTATTCATTTTTCAGCTTTATATCGGCCAACCTGATTTCCAAAATATCGGCATCAGCAATAAAAACACCCAATATTGGTCAACCACTAATGACTTCCAAACCCTTAACACAGCAATCCAGATCTCCCAAAAGCATCTAAATAGGGTTAAGCAGGTCACAATGGGTAACCACTCAACTAGCTGATTAGTGATGTAGCTGTTTTTAAAGTCTTACACTAAAAATACACAAACATTTGAAGCTATAATTTTTAAGGAACAGCAGGAAAGGCAACAGAAACGAAAACAAGTTGTGAGCGCTCATGAAAGATTACGAAACAAAAGCCTCTCAACACACACACTAAAATTTCAAGCTTGTTTCCATCTGTGTGTCTAAATTCTGTGTCTCCATAGGAACTGATAAAACCTGAATACCTCAGTGGATTAGGGAATGTGCATGTCAGAACAGGAACTTGAGAAACAGTGGCATGCAAATTCAACAGCCAGCCCTCGTGATTATTGCATAAACACTGTATGTTCGCAGGGCGTTATAAATGCTCTTAATCAGCCACAGCAGCGCATGTCAGCTCTACATCAACATACGCATTCAAAACCGTCTAGATTTTGGTTCCAGAACCCAGCGAGCACAGTCTACCTTTTATGCAGCTTATGGATGCATCGATATTAAAACTGCCTAATACAATAAGGTGAGTATTATTTTAACGCTATGGATGACAACATCCAACAACAATGTATTATTTACATATATTATGTATATTATGTATATATGTTATATAATAATTATATAAACGATTTTTTAGCATATAATACTAAAAATAACACACATATTCTTGATATATCTATAGATATTTGCTAAATAAATAAATACAAATTATGAAATAAAAATAAGGCATTATTTCTGCACACCAAAGCCTTTTCTCTACTCTGGAATTGCATTTTTAATGAAAGGTGAATGCAACCATTTTTCCTTCACACTGATATACATGCTCAAGATGCAGAAAATATTGTCTATAGAGGCAAGAGACATGTTAAGATAGATCCGTGAATGTTCTCGTCCTCTGTATGGTTCTTGTATATGTACAGAATACTGAAATATCTCAATCTTATGTTACAAGATACCGCCCAGGTTTCTTGCAGTAATATGGAAAACAGCTGCAGCAAAGCGCATCTGCGCAGCTCCAGGCAAGTCGTCACAGACAGGACATGTGTAAAAGCTGAGCATCAGTCTCCAGGGCCCATCCATCAGGGCGGAGGGTGAAGGGGGAAGGCCAGGTCCCTCGGGGTCTCTCCATCATCACACAGGCAGGAATAGGCAAGGGAAGGAGGGTCCGCTATCATCAGCTCTCCACACTACAGGCCTCTGGGGAACACATGGGTCTGATGACCAACCCTCACAACTACACCGTCCTTCAACGACGAAGAAGGATCGGGCTCTGACTGTCCTTGGCCTGCCTAGAGTAAGTGTCCGCATGTAATCAGGATGTCGCAGAGAACAACACAGAATTCAAATATCCAGTAATGAATCTCATAGGGGAAAAAAATCCCCGCTGTTATGGTTTCCAGGCGCTTCAGGATAAGGTTACAGCTCTGAAGGCCTTCTTGGCCTTCTATGGAATGCTGTGCTTCAAATGGACAGGTGTGCTAAAGGAAAACAACTTAGGAGGAAACCCGCTCTTGACCTTTTAATCACAAAGAGCAAACCACAATTTCCTCTGCGTGGAAGGTTTTGACTCAGCAGTCCTGAAGCAAGAGGACAATACCCAAAGTTGAGGCTCAAATACCTCAACCAATATCTGATCGGTTGTGATGAGGCCTTCACAGCAGGCTTCAACTTATGCCTGAAGCACATCAAATCTGAAGAGTGACTAGGCATTAGACCTGTTGACACATTCAGACTGTAAACCAGAGCAAACATCCTGTAGTGTACTCCAGCCTTCAAAGCCCAGATGAACGTCCCGTTGTGGAGAACCTTCATTGTATTCCTGCTCTAAAGTCCAAAAACAACAAACAGCATGACGGTCAGTTTCTGTGCAGCGTTTTATCAGCCCATTCATCATTTCTGACACATTGGACCACAAGTGGTGGTACATGGAGAAAGCATTTCTGGTTACCCACTGGTGGACGTTGTGCTTTGGGCTCGATGTGGTCCCACAGCTGTCAGAGCGCCAAACCAGAGGCATTTCTTCCTCAAGGGCACACTATGGTCTGAAATTCCACCGTAGTCTTGCATTAGCATCGGCATCAATTTTAAGCCAGGCCAGTTGACCTCTTGGTTAAATACCGCCACATCAGCGGGCAAATTAATCCCTCTGTCAATGTCTGCTCACAGGCAAACAACAGGGCCGTAATCATGAACGACGGATGAAATCAGGCCACTACAATCCAGTACTTACAAACAAGACTGGATTAATGATATAACACAGAAGATACAGGCATTTTCAAAGTAGTCAAACTACAGTTAAACAGCCACAACAAAGACATGTGAAGCAGCAGACAGCAAACATGCTTTTATCAAGACAAAACTAAATCAGTGTTTCCGATTATCAGATAGCATGCTTTAATAGTGTACATTTTTAAAGTGACCACAGTAAAAACTTAATGTGAAAATTGTCATTATATTTGGAAAAAAGCCGATAATCAATACTGATATATCACACGCCACTGAAAACAACAAAGTTCAATAGTACTTTAGGTCGAGAGAAAAAGTTCATCCTGTTCTGATTATAAACAATAGGCTTGAGCTCAAAAGCAATGCGAGTCTACATTTGAAACCAAACCCACGCAGGCATCTTCCACACAACATATCAATTTCTTCTTCCCCAACGCTTGTGTTGTAGTTTAGTATTCAAACCTACTGCATACTGCTTTATAAGTAAAGAGCATTTCGTTCATATAAATGTAGACTGCTTTTGTTCTGAATCCACCACAGGACCCGGGCGGTTTCCTACAGGCAGACTGACAAGGGATTGTGGTTCAGCTGGTTTACCAGTGTCTTGTTGTTCTTTTCCTGTTTAAGACAGGAAGAATAATATCCAGTGGTGTCACAAAGACAAATGTCATATAGTTCTTGCCCCTAAACTCCTGAAACAGACACGTGACTTGCTTCCTGGGTTTGTTGGGTGAAAAATTACTTTTTAACTTAGCGGGACTTTAGTTGAGCATTGCTGCAAATTTGCATTTCTATGACCTTTCCAGCAGTTTGTGATTACTGGAGAATTTAAGGAAAGAAAAAAAGCATTTATTATAAATTATTTACAGACAGATTCACTGAAAGAAGTCAATTCAGTCCAGTTCAAAATAATGATTTGCTCAGATTGTGAGTTTTACTCGATCCAAAAAAGATCATTTTAGGAACTTCAATCACTTTTTTCCCAAGACGCTCATGATTTCCCGAGCGTTTTAAAAAAACCCTGGTTTCTATGACCATGGGAACCCTGCACCTGCAATGGATGGATGCACAAAGCTTGCAAAACAGACTATTTCAAGTGCAGATTTCCTGGAAAAGGAAGCACAGTTTGTCTGGTTTGGTTGATGCACCAAATTCAAGAAATCAGGCTATTCAATTGTGGACTGTACCACAAGACTCACATCTTCACTTCAAAAATGCTGCAGTTTCACATAAAAAGCTACCACAAGTCTGACAGTTTTTTCCTGTAACAGGAAGAGAAAGGCCATGCAAAGATATTCAAGCATCCTGCAAAAGCTCATCCATCTTACGAAAAGGGCACGACTGAACCGAGATCATTTGCGCAAAGTATCGACAGGACACTCAAGGTCAGGAGGCCAGAGAATAACAAATCCATACGCCCTCAGTGGCTGCAACAGTGAGGAAAGATAATGGGAATGTTAAGCAATCAGATCAAACTGAAACACTTCATCAAATAAATAGTTCATCAATCATGCAAAGCATCTCTTACAGCTCTCCACCCAATTCAAGTCCAGAAATGATTCTCACATCTTGTTCCCTCTATTATAATTCCTTTGCTTTTCCTTTCCTCCAGGCTGCAGCACTATATCATGGCCTGTTATCGGATATATTTACCTGTTCGTCTGGCAGCTGTCACCTGATAAGCAGAGACAAGCAGCCAAGGCACTGAATAATGCATCGAGCTCCAGCGTTCTACATCTTGCCAACAAACAGGGCCTGCGGCCTACTCTCTCTGCTAGGCCGAACCGAGCCAGAGACATGTTCGAGAGAGTTAATATTCGTCCAGCACTTTGTGCATTATTAAAAGTGTGTCAGAACCATCTTCCAGCCGGCTGCTGATACAAAAAAAAAAAAAAGAGAGAGAGACAAGGACTTCCAGGTAGCAGTGACTCAGCGGGAACGTCCGTGTCCTCCACTGCCAGTAATGATTCACTGATGTAGCAAAAAGAAGAAAAAAGGACTCTCCTGTGAATTGACATGAAAGAGAAAGCTTGACTCTGCAAGATAAAACGCTCCTCTCTCACTCTCACATGCTGTCGTGCATATTAAAAAAAACGACTCCTAAATGAGTCGCATTTTTCCAACTAATTAAACAGATTCTGATTTGAACTACTAGGTTTAAATAAGAGAAAGCGTTAGCTCAGAGACTTATATTTCTTGCCTGCAGACACTTCAGAATTCAAGCAGCATCAAGTTCGTCTTCATCCCATCAAGAGTTTGGCTCTTTCACCAGGAACACCTTGAACCACTTAGCCTCAAACAGCTAGGCGAAGTTAATCAGTCTCGTGCTTCCTCACAACACCTGACCCATTCCCTAAAACGCTCCCAAGACCAGTATCAAGTCATCTGGATAACCGCATAATTAACTTGATAATTGGCAGCCGTTATTTCTTTGCCTGATTAAAGATGTGGAGGAGAATTAAAAAGAAAATCACGTCGAGCGAGAGAGAAACTAAGCTCTCAAATGAGCCAAGGTGTCACGTGATGCTACAGGAGAACTATTTAACTAACTTTGATTTAAGTGTTTGGGAAATAAAACTGACAGCCATAATAATACATCATAAAGCTTTTGCAACAACAGAAACTATATTGCATGAAACATTCAAGATATGGTGCTTAAGGGCTTCGATTTGAGGAGCAAGAACTCAGCTGTGCAGAAGGACAAGAACCTCCAGACTAGTGATGGCAATTTTCTATCATTTCCACAATAGATTGTCGTTTAAATTAGCGATCAATTAATGGATTAATCGTCAACCTTAATACAGCAAAATGCATGGGCATAGGCCTATAGTCAACAGCATGATGGCATGTGCAATAGCTCACCAAAGGCCAGAGTCCTCACCCAAATGAAAGTGGTTTTTAGTCTAAATAAAAGACTAGTAGCAGGACATTAAAATGAATAGATGTGATTTTGATCATTTGATAAAATTCAGAAAGTGTGCTGTAGTTACGCACGGGATCATTATAGTATCATTATTAGTTTGTGCCGTCTCAGATTCCGTTGCAGACACTACTGAACTCTTTAAAAGGGTTTCAGGGCACTAGTTTTTTTTTTAAAACACCATACTGTAGCTAGGTTTGCAATTTACATGACCAGGATTTAAAATAAAAAGAATTTCAAATGAAAGTATATCGTCTGAACTGTAACACGCTGCTACGGCAAAACATGGGCCTTCTGTTACCCATCTAAAACATTTCACTGTGAGTATTTTGACACAAGTGAGGTACAAAGTAAGGCTGCACGATTAACCTTTATCGCATCGATATTGCGGTTTTAACTCCCGCAATAACCTAACCTCAGGAGTCTGACATTTGAGTGACAAACCTATTAGCCGATCATAATGGTCGAATCTCGCGTTTCTGGCTTGCTATTACAAATAATAATAAAATACCCCTCAAATAACACTGGCTGCTCTATCACCCATTTTTAACAAGGAAATAATAAAAATGCAACAAGTGGGAAATGTAAATATTTTAAATGTGTCTAATTCCACAGAAATCTGCTGAGCTTTTATCTGAATTCTGCATGCATTGCCTAATCACAGCATCCAATTACAGCATCAAAACCTGAAAGATTTGTCATTCCAGAAACCATCTAGTGTTTCAAAGCCGTTTCTGATACCAACAAAACAGGTTTAGGAACCACTGGCGTGCACATTGTTTCACAAGAATTTATCAACACTAGCACTTATCATTAACCCATTAATGACTTCTAATGAGATGTTTAAGTGCCACATTTGAACCTATGTAAACATATTTGTGACTGTTCTCTGACTGAAGAGCAAATACATAGAAGTAAAGATTTTTTTCCTTCTCTCTAGTTGAAATAACGCGTGTGTCTCCTCACTGAATGAGTGCAAGAGCTCATCCCCTCCTCGTACCAGGCCGAGACAGGATCTCTGAGGAATGCACCCACTTGCAATTGCTTTGAGACAAAGAGGAAGATGCAGACTCTCAGCCCCTCAAAAAAAAACAAAAAAAAACGTCTGAGACAAACCCTCTGGAATTTGGGAGGGTTAATTTGCACAATGGAAAAACTTTGATCACGCAGAAATAATTTCACTTTCTGCTGACGTTCTGGAGTGTGACTGTGAGATGATGTGGGCAATCTCTCTAGTTTCGCTGCATTGTGATGGGCCAATCCATGAGATTTGACACCACTTCGAGCAATGGTAACAAATACAACAGCTACGCCTCTTCTGAGAATTCAATGCACTCTCTTACTGCCCACTTCCTTGTGTCATTGTGGAAAATTATGTGTGACTATAAGCAAACAGCTTATTTGTAACCTTTCCTGAGAAATGCAATAAGAAAAGCTTCTGGTTCACGGTCAAAATGCCCTAAACCTCCATGCTAAAAAGATCAAACATCACAAAAAAAAGCCTGAGAAAAAGACCCAAACTGACCACATATGGTCAGAGAAAGCAAGGCACTCATGCCCGATTCAGGTAGAACAAACACCATAATAGGGCATTTCTTCTCTACAGTAGCAAGTTATTGTTTTGAGAGAACATACGCCAATTTAAGCAATCCCAGCTGGACCAAGGAGGTCTAACAACAAAATCTGGACCGGTTCTGCATGTTTCCACCAAAGGACAGGTGGTCCTTGGGCTCTTAAAGGGGTGAGGACTTACCTTCAAGTCCTTCCAATTCCATATAAGATCAGTTTCACAGAACATAATAGAAGTTACTTGGGGTTCAAAAAACATCGGACAACACTAACATACAGAGCACACATGACACTAAATTAAAGGTGTTCAGTTAAATTATTTTGCATGGTAAAATGTGTTTCTAACAAGTAAAAACACAAAGAAGCATGTCAATAGGATCGCAGACCACTTAAGAGCTCAACAGATCCAACAGCACCAGCTCAATTTGATAGAAAAGGACTAAATGTGGGCCAGAGTGAACAAAAAGAACAATCCCCATGACTAAGGAAGTGTCAAGCCCGAGTTGATTTACAGCATAGACCGGCCATCTCACCTCAATAAGGTTATTGGCAATGGCAGGTGAGCAATTTAAGGTCGTGAGATTGAGGGATCGCTTTCTGAAAACGCAGAAACTATGTTAAACTCAGTATTTTCAAATCTCCAGCTGGAATAACCATTAAGCAAACCCATGAAGCCAGAGCTAAACTCTTTAAATCCAGTCTCATGCTGAGCGCCTACTGTTACAAAAAGCATCTATAATAAGCCTTCGATCTACTTGCATTCTGTTCGTTTAATAGGGATGTGCAAAAACAGCCAAAGAGGTCTCTCTGAACGTGAACAACTATAGCTGCAATGCTTTGAAGGGTATAGTACATTTTATATTTCTAATATATACTTATATAGTATATTACTATATTTCACAATTTTGAAGAGAAAAAAAAAGCAGCCTTGCTTAGCATAACATTATAAATATTAAATTTAAGTATAAACTACTCAACCTAATTAAAAGCTAGAAGAGTCTATGAAAAACTCCACCATGATGACCAATCCTAACTATATAAAAGAGAAAGATGAATAAAACATCCTCTTCGTCTGGATTCTACAGAAAGTCTATTCTCACTCAGAGTCGAGAGACCAATTAGGACCTTCTGAAGCTGTGCCTGTCAGCCTTCTAAATGTAAAGTGCCAGCCGGTCTTTTTTTAAAAGCCTTGTCTTGCCTAAATAAATAAATGATAAATAATAATCCTCCCTCCCCACCAGCAGCTCGTGTTCGCAGGCTGACATTAATGCCCGAGTCTCCATGCGGACGCAGCAGGAGTTTGTAGTGACTGTAATTTTCCTTGTCAGTGTGAACATCCTCTGAGCCCTGATGGCTTTAATTAGTGAAGCAACACTGGCAGACGAAGACGCCCATGAGACAAGAGCACCTGAGACCACCACGAGTCCAGCAGAGCACGTTTTATAAGTGCCCACAAGTGCTTTAGAGGGGAGAAGAGCAGAGTCTGGCTCAAACATGGGCGCCAATGAGATTACCAGATTAATAGCGCTTCTCTTTTGCAAATTAGGCCGGATTGTTGTGTCAAACGCAGACCACATGAACCATACAACAGATGCCTGTTTTCCAAACAACCTTCAAATGAACCACACTCTGACGTCAAACCAAAAGTGTGAAAGTCTGTTGCCTTTCAAACAGCACACTTTTTTTCAGTCCTGATCTAGTTGACTGTTTATTGGTTTATTGGAATTGAACTTTGTCTTTTACAGATTTTACCACAGTACGATCTCACACAGCTCATTAGATGAAGTAATGCTGCCAAAAGTGAAAGGAACAGGCAATCGGTACTGACAAAAATGCCGAAATATGGAGAAAAAGCGAGTTTAGAGGGAAGTTAACAAGATTTAAATCTGCACATAGTCACAGAGAGACCAGTTTTCAGCAGATGCTTCCTAATACAAGACTAAAAGTAGATGCCATGTGGAATAACGTCTAACGATGACATCTTAGCACCTGGATGTCCAATTTAACTGCAAACCAAACTACTGCAAGGTCAGCATTGTAGTTCTCCTAGCCTGGAGAAAGCAGTATTTACAGATTAGATTACATCTGGTGAATATGATGGCAATTACATCTCGCATCCACTCTCTAAAAGCGAACCACTTAGACATTCAGAACAGTCCAACAGTGTGTTACTTTGACCTACTGGGATGAAAGCCACACTATGTCCTGTTAAAAGATTAATCCACCAACATAAAGGAGAAAAAGGAACACATCAATGAGATCACAACAACTCAAAAAGTTGTAGTTTAACTACCAGCCATGAAAGGATCCTCTCAGAGCTGTAGTGTTTGGTTATTGATCATCAGAGACAACTAGAGTCGCTCAAAAAATAACGACAGTGACATTTCAGTTCAAATAAAACTACAGCATCAAAAACGGCACTTCTGAACATGGAATTTATTACATTCCCTCATAATTGCTGCATAACCAGTATTGGTTATTTACACAAGCAACAGATTTCTGTTTTCTACAAACAACCATGATCATTATCATTACTAAACCACCACAAAATGCTGTCATAATTCTCTCATGCAATTGTATTCATATAGAAGGACATGCTAAACCACTACCAGAGGACAAGAACAGAGTGTTACCTAAAAAATAATGGAAAAACTGATTTTGCTCTGCATGTAGACACCTTTACCAACGTCCTGACAGGTTCAACATGCACTTGAGAATATGTATTAACGCTAAATGGATCACATGTCAAAAACAACTTCAAATATTATACCAATCTCTTGTTTTTGGGGGGTTTTTGTATCTGGTTAATGGTTAAATATCTGGTTTTCAATATTTATTGTTCAACAACAGAAGAAAAAGTTTACCCAAGGGACGTGTGGATTTTTGTAATGATTTTATCAACAGTTTGGACTCTCATTGTGACGCCACCCATTCAATGAAGAAGACCCATTGGTGAGCAAGTGATGTAATGCTCTGTTGTAATGATGTAAGGTTGAAAATAAAAACGCATTTTCAGCAAAATGTCATTTTAGGGTGAACTATTGTTTTAAACATTTAAGACCAAAAAAAAAGCATATTAAATGATGTGTGTGAAATGTGAGATTGCAGGATGGTTGGTCCGTTTTAGTTTTCCTATAATTTAACATTTATAAATACTGTCACCCAGTGATGTATATGATCTATACAAGCAAGGAAACAAGTCTCATAAAAACAAGTTTCATAAAAGGCATGGCAAAACTGAAACTTTACGTCAACATTCACATGCCTTAATGCCTTAAATAGGACAGATGACATGAAAAAAGCCCTGACGACCAAACTGATAAGCAAAGCTGTAAAACCGAGAGAAAATGATGAATCATGGAATTATGTTCACTCTTCACATCCCTGGTTAATACCGGGGTGAGGCTGAGTTCATTTGTTAATCATCTGCACAAATGCACAAAGCAATGAGACGGCTCGGTCGGGTCGGCCTGCGGGTCAGGATATGTGCAGCGTACAGGAGCAACATCAAGGTCTCTCTGTCCATGTGGTATTCGCTTTCCCTAAAATTGATTTTGCATAAATCAAAAATGCATTGCATTTTTGGTACCTCTAAAGTGAAAACAAACAATAAGCATTGCTAACTACATTGAACAGTCAATCTAAATATTTCAGATCACCAGTGTTTTTCCCCATATAAACTTACTGGAGCCGCAGGGACATGACTATAACCCAGCTCAGCTAATGACTCCTTAATTCAGCACTTCCTCCACGACAAGCCGAAGTGCTCAGCAGGACGAGAGAGGACAAAAAATAGTGAAAGGATATACTGAAGGAATGAGAGGCTGTTCTTCACTGCCGAGACATTAACGGACTTTCACAAGGTTTTTCTGCTGATATATCGCAGCTTACTTGCTGAAATAACATGTACGTCACCAGAGGTTTAGCTGAGGCAGATGCTCTGCAGAACTGAGTCAGACTAAGGCTGGGTCAGTCAAGGGCAAGATGGAGACCACAAGAGCCCAAGCTTGCGAGGGAAAGGACGTGTCTGCAGACTGCAGCGGGTCAGCTCTGGGGATGACATGAGCACGCTTCTGCTGACAAAAAACAGCCATGAATCCCCCACAAAGTTAGGGTTGGCTTAGGGCATTTACTGACAGAATATATGAATTATATGTATATGACATTTTTCTCAAAAGTCATTTGAGAGAAAAAAATTAAATGAAGACAAACACTGCCATTTGAAATCAACAAGTGACTAACAAGTCACTACTTCGAATTAATCATTTAAAAATCTCACCAACTCAAAAGTTACTATTTGAATCAAGAAAAGTGCATCTCAGAAGCCCATGTTTCGAGTAAATCAAGACTCAAACAGAAGTTACTTGCTTCAATCAGTTGCCGATATTTCACTGAATACTAAATTCTAGAATTTTTTTTTTTTTACAATTAAAAATCAAGCTATCTAGAAAGATATCTAAAAAAAAAGGCCTTAAAGAACTGGATTGGAATCAAAATCAAACTGAATCAGAAACATTGTCTCAAACAATCAATAAGCATAAGGTAGTGAAAATGAAAAGTGTTCCTGTGTTAAGGTGAAATCTTGAATGAGATGGTGAAACCAATTTAGACACGATAAGACTCTCAAACTATTTAAGGGTCTTATCTTCAAGTGGTGCTGATCTCCTGCTGGGCCTGCAGTTCCGAAGAAATTCCAGCACAACCAAAAGATCTTCACTTATCATTTAGAGATTAGCATAACATCTGCCACCTCTCTCAGAGAGCTCTGCTATCAGTGAACCGAGACAGTTTGTGAACTACACTAACCAGAAGTTCTCTCTGTAACAGCTTGGATTTCTGCGGTCTAATAAAGCAGAGATAAATCTGTCAGAACCCGAGACTTTTCCAACCACGCCTCTCAACATAGCTGGATTTACAGGTCTCCAGAACTCCTCGTAACCAAAAAAAAAACATCTTCTTGGACATGACGACAATGTCTAGTCCTACTTCACGAGGTTCTTCCGGGGCGGACGTGGTTAACTACCCTAAACAGCTGGTGTGGTCCATTTGATGGACCGCAGTGGACTTTTAAAAGAACAAAAACACATATATGAAGTCCCAACATGGTTCAGGAGAGCTCTGTCCTTCTTCCCTCAAAATCCTGACAAATGAAGCACAGCTCTGACAGATATTCACTAGAGGAAGAGCCAGCCCATTTGCTGAGAGACCATTAATCACAGCAGCTTGTAATGCCATTAGCTCAGTGTGCTTTGTTAAACGGAGAAACATCCTCATCCAGGTCACATAAGACAGATTCACAGCTGTGTTGGACTGCTGCCCCTGAGATGATTTAGCAAAAAAAGCAAATGAGACAAACAACAGGTTTCAGCTCAGTAAGATATCAACGTAACGATTATCAGATATTACCAAAAATGCAAAACTGAAAGCCTTAACCAAAATCTTTTTTTTCTTCATTAAAAAAAAAAAATATATATTGTTTTTCATAAAATAACTAAATTGTTTTAACAAAAATAGCTTTAAAAGGGGTCATATAATGACCATTTTCCACTAGCTAATATGATTCTTTAGGGTCTTAATGAAAAGTCTGTAATATAGTTTGTTTAAAATATCTCAATGGTAGTGTAAAAAAAAAAAACACTAATTTTTTCCTGTCAAAAACAGCTCTTTAGAATACTTCCCCTTTAAATCTCCACGAGCTCCGCTGACCCCGTCCCTCTTTTCCAAAGATTTCTCAGAGGATCTTTTTTAACCGTATTCATAGTGAAACTTGCTAATTAGCTCATTATTAGGAATTTGCAAAGATTCTTTAAAAGACATTATATTCACTGCTTCTGTAGGGGAGGCTGAATCATGGATGAGTTGCGCCAACATAAACGCATTTCGGTTGATTAAGGGCGTGTTTCCCTTCAGAACCAAACGTAACGTCAATCTTCAGTCACTCAGATGTCGGAGGTAAATGACTACTGCTATGTTTATTAATACATTCAACAAAAAACACCAGAATCTCTTAGGAGTGTTGCTTGTCTCTGCGTCCCGGTCTGATGATGGTTCACTCAGGGCGGGTCTGAGGTAAGACACCAGTTCAGTCTGTGTGACACGCTGCTGTCAATCAACTATTGTGGGAGTGGACCGTGTGATGTCAGACAGCTCGATTTGAAAAAGGGAAAAACATTTAACAAGATTACAAAAAAAACACTGGGTGGTTGTGTACAAAAACTGCCAACACACATTTCATTTTAAACAACTTGTAAAAGCGCATCTGGCATTATAAGACCCCTTTACAAAAAACAACAGCAGCAAAAAACAGTAGCATACATCTACACTGAAGTTTCAATGTGTCCCTCCTCATTGTTTACTCATCCTCCCCTTAACTTGTTTAATTATGTCTGGCTTTATATTGTTTGGTAAATGACAATCTGCTCTCTATTAATTTTTGCAAAAACCAGCTCAGATTTATGGAAAAGCAGTGGAAGCAGTGGCCTGCAGGGATCTGCACACCTGCCTGAGCTCCCCAGCGGCCATTTGTGTTCACTGAGGTGATCAAAATACAGAGGAAAAGGCTTTCAGTGTTTGTGTCCCCGTCACAGTGTTAGGACACAGACACAGACCTCCACCTTGGTCTTCTAGCTCCGTGTTTTTAAAATCAAGCTTGCAAAGTATGAATTTCAAAAAGCACAAAGAAGACTTTGATCTCAGTCACTACAAAGTCCCCCTAGAGAGAAAGAGAGAGAATAAAATGCTCACCAAATCATAGTGATGTGTAGTGATGGAAATTTTCATTCAGCACTTTAATTCCTGCTATTTTTTCAAAAAGACACTATTAAAGACAACATAAAATGACAATCTCGGTGCCTGCTTTATATTTATTATTGTTCATAATGAGAAATGATTAATAAGCAAATCAGCATATTAGAAAGATTTCTAAAGCATCATGTGACATTAAAGTCTCTAATAAAATCAGCTTTGCCACCACAGCAATAAAATGCATTTTAATAACAATAATTAGTAATATTAACATTATTAAATTTCATAAAATAAAATAATATATTATAATGCAATTTGAATATAATAATAATAATAATAATATCTCATAATATAAATAAATATATTTTAAATCAACTAAATGCATCAAATTAAAATTAAAAAATAAAAAAAATGTTCAGAACAACATGCTCTGATTAGTCATGCACAAAGAATTTAAATAAATGAAACCGGTTCTATTTTGATTTACGCTGATTTTTAAGAACCTATCCAGACACTTGGTTAAAAATCACACGGTGATTGAAAATGGAAATGTCACGGAGTTATGCAGAAAGCCCAAAATTACTTGACCTGACAGGTGTCTCTAGAGCAAAGACGTCAACAATTATTAAGCCTTCTTTAAGAAAGGCTTTTGAGACACTTGTCTTAAACCCGATGACAGTGTTTCCGATAAAGGGCCTGTTTCCCATCAGTGTTCAAAATGAACTCCAGATGCAAGTTGTCATCTCTCATGGACTCATGTCCTTCGTCTCATACCCGCCCCTTCTAGTGCAACAGAACGAAAGCATCTTTCTAAGTAAATATTAGATGACGGTGACTATGTACTGACAATTGTGTAAAATTATACCAGAAACTTCCTGTAAGCACACAAACCACAACCCTTTAATAACACGTGAATCACCAGAAAGCACAGAACGGGAACACAATTTGAATATTTTGCTCCTTTTAAAACATGAACGCCTCTGTAGTTGAATAACACGGTGTCTACTCTTTCATGTTCAGTCTGAATTGGTGGAGGAGTTACTGGATACGTAGCAGGTAGGTGTTATTTATCACCTCAACAACTGCAGTGTCACAAATCAAACATGGCAAATACTTAACCACGATGACAGGTGCGTTAATAAACGGGAGGACCAAGCTTAGGCCATGACAGTACAGTAGCAGCATTGCAACCGGAGTGATCACAAGGGTCTCCTGAGCTGGAGTAATTCACCTTGGTCTTGAAATCTTCCCACAAGGCCACTGGGCCTGATGAGAACTGCCCCTTCAGCTCAAACTGGCAGTAAATTGAGGGGAGGAAATAGTACTGGGCAGTTAAATAAAATCCGACGGTTAAGTGGCAGAAGATTTAAATGCCCGACTGATCACATAGAGAGCAAGGTTGTTGGTTTTTTTTTCCCTTGACACTTGCAATTCAGCCATGAGTCATGAGAGGGAACAAGGATCCCTCCCATAAAATCCTGTTGAAGACCTACCATACCATTACTTCTTAAAAAAAAACAAAAAACAACCTCTGGTGTGACAGGACAAGGGATAATCAGACAAGAAAATGACACACTCCAGAATAGAGTCATGGGTGTTACGTCATATAAACGCAGCCATAAAACAAAGTGTAGCTGTCTAGATGGTTCTTGGAAAGGTCACATATAAATCTATTCCGATGTCTTTTTTTATCAAAATATCATGTAGAATAAAACGGCATCATATGAACGACCAAATCAATCTAATTAAAAGCCTCACAAGCTTTAAAAACACAAAACTTGCTTTGTTTTGAGACTGACGACGCTTTAAAGTAATGATAACTTGCAGTTCGGTAAATTTCAGAGTGACTGCTCTGACGGATTCGATGAGCTCATTTAATGAAGGACTCATCAGACCGAGTCTTTTTTGAAGATTCATTAAGAGATAAAAGTTTAATCCTCAGCAATAGAGATTTTGACCAACCTTTAAAGATTATGTGACACTGAAGGTGGCATCCTCAGCTTTGCATCACAGGAATAAGTTACATTCAAATGGAAAAGTGTAATCTTAAACTCTGATCTCTCACAGCCCTTTATTTTTGATCAGTCAATGCATTAAAAGGTTTAATTATTAAGATCCCGGAACATGAAAGTTGTAACTAATAACGATAGGAATGAGAGTCTAACAAGCTCTAGAAAGCATTTATATTGTCACCAAAATTCACCTCTCCAATAACCAACTGTGCCAAAAAGGGCTGTGCCAAAGAAATTGTCGCCTTTCTAAATGGTGCACAGCGAGAATAGCAGGGCCTGACAGAAGCCACTGATTGTTTTTCACAGGACACCTTTCAGCTCTGTCTAACAGTCTGAGCAAGAGACGACAGCCAACTGGGACAAACGCTCTCTATTCTAACCGGATAGGCACAAAACGTGCTTTCTGAACCAGGCTTCACTGGTGGAATACATCACAGTCTCAAGGTCTGGGTGGATATAATAAAAAAAAAACTAAAAAAAAAAAACTGTTATTTTGGACTTTCCATTCCTCAAAGAATTCTATCAGTGTTTTCAACATTGAGGAAATGCTACCAAATCAGCATATTAGAATGCTATCAGAGGATCATGATCATATCCATTGCATTTTGTAAACCAGTGGGATGCGCGTAACTCACAGGTTTGACAGATCCCAAAGTGTATGTGAGCACGTGTGTGCATGCAAACAACAGTATCAGGTTTGACATGTGGCAAACACACACACACACACACATACCAAGGCCTCTAAATTATGTAACAGCACAAGTACATCTGCCCTGAGCCGACTTGTACATTGGGGAAAGAAATTTGCTGACGCATCCAATTACGCCCGATTAACTAACAATTCATCAGAAAACAGTTTCAATGATTAGTTTCCCCATCCCCTCACATCCATATTTTCATTTCAAAGTCTTGTATAAGCAATGTTAACACTCAGTATGAGACTAAACAGTGAAACTTTGCAAAGAGGTGTAACTCTAGGCGCGTTTAAACTTTTATTACAGCCACACACAGGCACGATGAGCTACTCGTACAGTGAATGGACGTGATGACTAAAGAGGGGGAATTCAAGCCGCACACCGAGGGTGTGCCTGCCGTTCACTTTAAATAGTTTATAAACAAACACCGCTCTTCATAAATGCATGTCAACAGCAAAACCGATCAGACACCTCCTTCTCTGGACTGTTCGTCCCATATGGAAGTGATTTCTTCAAGCAGGATTTCCCCCGAGGTTCACACCAAGCGCTACGCCACCCACCAGAACCAGACAGCATAGAGGCCCATCAGATACCGAGCCTTCCAAGAGTCAACTGCATCGCCACACCTACAGCCACCACCGCCCCCCAACCCAGTCCGCAAAACCACCCAGACTGCCCGCAAACCTCATCTGTAGCCCGAGACGGCACCCACGTCATGTTCGTAACATCCATACGTGTGATTTCAGATTGGGCAGAGCAGGTTTCATAAACAGAAACAGATGAAATGAAGACATCTGTGGAGGGAGGAGCCGCCTTTCATGTCAAAAGACGTTCTCTGGGGCCAAAATCGCTGTCTAGTTCAATAAACATCTGAGGGGCGGTGTTGTGCTTGGAAACTCTCTCCTGCAGAGGTCATCTCCCATACATGCATTGTCTGCTTGTTACAATATTATTGCTCTCAGTAGGTAATGTCCACACGTCCCCCCAGCCTCCCCCCCGGCACGGGGCCCTAGTGGGGTGGAGAGCTGCAACGGAAAGACCCGGACGACTGCCAAAGAAAGCACTTGCTCCGCTCAGGTACTGTCGCAACAATCCCAAGAAAAGAAATGTGCAAATGCAGGCTGGATTTAGGCTTCCAAAAAATTTTTAATGGCCTAAAACACAAGACGGTGTCTTATGGTGGTCTCCATACACTATACGCAGTAGGAATGCTTATTTTAACCGTTTAACCGTTAACTGACCGATATGAATCTTGACCGATGAATACAATGAGTTTAACGGTTTAAAAAGGTATTTCAGTATTTTACCTACTCAGTCTATATAAAAGTCAGTTTTCCGCCGGAGCTGCTCTCGTCGTTTAATAAAGGTTTGATGAAAGAACTCGTGCCTCGATTGGACTCCTGTCGTGTCAGAAAGTGACTTTTAGGGACGTCGCTGAATCCGCAGAAAACAAATATTACCATTTTTAACGGGTCACAGGCGCTTATCCTTTCTAATTGAATGAAATTCTAATTTCAAATAAAATAATGTTGTTGGTGCAGAGCATGCATTTAATTTTACCGAAGCCACATTAAAGCTGGATTTATTTTGACTAATAGTGCAGGCCTACAAAAGACATTTGTCACCGAAAAACTTGTTGCGTCACAAAAAAGATTTTCCCACAGAGATCCTAAAAGCATTTAAGAGCCAAATGAGGCGATTCGGGAAACAGCACATCCTCTCGGAGCACTGTAATTCTTCTACACTCGTCTGAACCATCAGTCATTAGGCGTTTCCTGGCCTGTGATTTAGCAGAGCACTTTCAGACAGCGAGTAGCTGACAGGGCCGTCCCCGTTCTCGGTCCCATGAGAGCAGGAGGCCTTTCTGCTGTGGTTGAACTCTCATTCCAGTGTTATCTTAAGGCCAGCACACACACTCACAGGATGGCTGTGCTTATCTCCTCTGTCCAACACAAACAGAGAGCTGACGCGGTGGTCATTTTCCCTCAGCCCTTCTCAGCAGCAGAGCTCAGCCCCCATAATTCAGCAGAGATCACAAGTGCTGAGGTCTAAGCGTGGTGCTCATATGCATGGCCGCTGTGAACCGCTAGAGGTTTTTCTGCACTCATTTTAAAGGAAAATGTAAGGGAATTCATCTTGATAAAGTCATTCAACGATACTACTCGCTTATTTTTAGCTCTCAAATAAGACATTAAATATCTAATAAATATTTTATTTATTTCAGTTTAACAATTACACAACCTAATGCTAGACAAAATACTGAGTGTATCATATTAAATGCATCCATCTGGTGCTGAATGAGGCCGTAGGATCAGCTATACAAAGACCTTTCAGTGCAACACGCATTACAAAAACAGTGATATCAGCCAGTACGATACGGCCTGATTATGCTCTAATCACTATTTTGCGCTCGAAACAGTGCTAAAGTAATAATACAGCCATTGTGCCGTACCATGAACCTTTTAACAAGCTGTAATGATGTCATAGCCACACATTCTATGATGCAACATTCCTCAGTCCAACCAAATGTAAAGTGCTATTGTGCTGAACTATGGACGGGAACACTACAACTATTAGTTTCCAAGATAATATACAATCACAATCATACGGGGAGCGTCAATGAACCCACAGAATGGGTAGTGAACGCACACCCTGTTTCGACCGAGTGAGGATGTTTAAACCTAATGAGTCTGAACACACAGAAAATGAAACAGGCCCCGAGTGTCACCGAATGAGCTGAAAGTGTGGAACATTCCAGAACAATGAAAAGGGGCCAATTTGTGCCTCAAACATGGAATATACACTCCTTAATTATTTGAGAAAAAGGCTTATTCCCATCGACCTACTTGTTTGACATTACGACTAATCTCACCAACATTCAATTTTACTTTAATTATATTTGGATTAAATTTTAATCTGTATAAAATATCTCTATCAAGGACATGACAACACAGTCAGCACACAATATTACAAAATATAGCTTATGGTCACTTAAAAAGAAAACGTACTAGTGTGGCTATACTATGGTATTTTTAAGTGCCACCTCAAGCTCAAAATAGCATATGATTCATTAAAAATGAATCAAATTCAGTTACATTTATTTTTGAAATATTTCATTTTATGAAACTACAACTTTTTAAATAAAATATCATTATACTTTGTATACTATAAGTGTTATATTTATGTAACAAAGGTATTTTTTCACATTTTAATGTATAAAAGTGAGGGGGGAAAGCACCACCACAGTACTTTCTGTAACTGTTAGGGTTCAGAAAACAAGAACGGGCCTCAAGAATGGTCCAAAGCACTTGAACAAGACGTTCTAGCATGCTCGCCAACTGAAAGACAGCTTCACGCTCACGGGAGGACACACGCGAAGTGCAACAACAAATAATAGATTCCAAAATGTGCAACACGCCACAAAATATTTGGCTAAGCTTTGAGAAACATTTGCACTTTAGAAATAGACTTTAGGAGGGTGTGATGGGTCAGAATTCTCAACACTGAGCACTCAAAACAATACCAGATTTCCTCACATCATTTGAGAAATATTCTGAGGAATAGAAATAAAAAAAAAAACCTGCTGTCTGTTTTTGTAAATCGATGAGAAAGCATGTCTGAAAGAACAGTGTAAACAGACAAGTCAACAGCTCTGAAAAGCTGTCTGATCTTGTGAGGTCACCTGTTTGTGACGACACACACACACACACACACACACAAGGACAGCAGGGCTGCGCACAAAGGGTGTTTGTTGGAGGGAACGATGGCCAATCAGGTCAGCCCTGGAGCGGCCACTGACTGACCATCGGGGCCTCCCGGGAGATTAATAGAGACTGACAGGCCAGGGCTAGGGTTGGGATCAGACCTCCCATTCACAGGACATCCATCGAGTCTAACGACAGCCATTCAGCACCGTGACAATAAAGCATTTGTGTGCACAGAGCACAGAACCACCTCACAAAAAAACAACAGGATCAAAGTCACTGGGTGGATGAAGGAAATCTAGGTGCCTTGATCCAGTATGCCAGCAACAAATGCAATAAAAAAAACATTGCATCTACTCTTATATCCATTACAGCTCAAAAACATACAACAAACTGATAAGTCTGATTTTTATCAATTTTGAAATTAGTCCTGTAACAACTTATCAACATAACCAAAAAGTGGAATTTTATTGTTAAAAACACATTTTTAAAATACTTAACCAAAAACGTAGCAGGTTACCATTATTCTTTAAGATCACTCTTCTGCTTGTGTTCAACACAAGAAAGACATTCATAAAGGTTTTGAAAAATGTGAGGGTGAGTAAACGATTTTGTAAGTGAACTAAGATGTTTTAACTTTAAAGTTAAGAGTTTGGCTAAAATCCCAATCCATAATCCATAATAACATTTATTCATGCATTATAGGGTTGGGTCGATAGAAGATGCCATCGTCCATCGCGATATTTCACATTAGACATCGTACGATGCCACTAATTCATAATAAATAATCCATATTTCTCTCCCGATTCAGAAGAGATCAGTTTTTCACTGGAGAAGCCATGTTATGAATTGGTGATTCATATTTTAGCCAAAAACTGCAGTTTAAATTAGTTTCAGACAGATTTGATTATCACGAATACACAGCTTGTGGATTACTTTCTCACAACACCCATTCACTGGTGAGTCAGTGACGTAATCATACATTTCTCCAAATCAGTTTTTGTTCGTGAGTAAATTCAGCAAATTTCCATTTTTGGGTGAACTACTCCTTTAAAATTCAAATTCAAACCCTATGTGCGAGGCAAGTAGCCAAGCTTTTATTTAAACAGTAACTTAAATGTGATTACTGAAAATGTAGTAATTACTTATTAAACAAATAACAAACTAGCAGCATAACAGCTGATCCTCTGTTGACAACCTCTCATGCTGAACTTGCACAACAGGGTCGATGAGCTGTTTTCCGCCTGTAGCTGGGAAATGAAACGCTCTTCTGCAGCAGGGAGGGTGAAGCTCATGTGTGTGCGAGTGGAATGCAGTCACAGTACAAGGAGGAAAAGCATTAGAGTGGAATACAATGATTCTGATAGGAACCCCACCCTCCGCACCACGTGAGGCCACTTGTTATGATTCAACACACAGCCTTTGCACAGGAGCTCAGTCAACGGCTGCAGGTTCTGTGAAAAACACCAGCCACAGTCGACAAAAACCTCAGCAACTGCAGGAAATCACAGCGAGTCATGAACCCTGATTTCTTCATTAAAAGATTTCCAATAATAAATGAAAGCCAAGTGACTTCGGAAACAGATCAGAACTCCAAAAAGATTTAGGCAATTGTTAAACAGGGATATTTTAAAGACCTTGTGAAAGTTTTGTAGCTTTTAGTCCATGTCTCTTAGCTTTGAGCATGTTTTGCATGATAGTGAACTCCTAAAAGATGGAGAATACTCTCAAACGGCTTATTAATAACAATTTAATGCTTCATTTCCTTTCCTAACGCTCACCTTCATTTCGGGTTGTGAATTAAACTAAAGGCCATTGGCTATTTTAAACTAAAACATTTCTTCCCGCTTTCCTGTTTTAACAGGAAAACCATCAACACTGTGCCTGAATTATTTCATGGAGTTTTTGAATTGAAAGAGAACAGGTTCAAGACAAAAATAAGAGATTGAAAAAAAAAAGACAGATATTGTTGATGATGAACCCAAAAGTGCATTATAATCCCCAAAGATTAGGGAACTATGGATAAGGATTTTTAAATGACTACTGAGGGAAACCTCATGAGTTTTCTACATATGCAATTACAGTGCAGACTGCAGTACATTCCTCACAAGAAAGAAAGGAAATGCAGGCTCAGATTGTGCACATAAAAAGGCATGAAAATCACCATGGAGATGATTTCCCAGAGAGCCACACGCTGTTGAGGTGACAAGCCTCATAATTTCTAACACAACATTTTTAGACTCAAAAAAAATGTTGCGTTTTCTTAGCTTGTGCACCTCATTAAATGCAAAACCCTGACTCTCTAGTGCCCTGAGAAATCATATAACGCACAAGCACTGCTAAGAGGTCAGATCTAATGTTCTCTAAATTTATTTAAAAAGTATATAATTACACAAGATGATGGTTTGCACACAAGAACACTGTTATGCTTTCAAATGTTACACAGCCACTGCCTTCAGTAAAAAAAAAAAAACACTATCAATGTATATTACAAAATCAATACTTTTGCTTTAATCTGATACAAGACTAAATTAATCGCAATACAACAGTACCACTAAACCAATATATTTAAAAAAAAAAAAAATGTAGATATATATATATATATATATATATATATTAAACAAATAAAACGTTATTGTAGCTCTTCATACAGTACAGGATTAATCTTGTACTTATACATAAACTAAATATTACTTTAATATGAACGAATGATGAAGTAATTAGGAAATTACCTTAACTACTACATATGAATTCATGTGTAAATAATGACTAGCTTGACTAAACGTTCGTTAGTCAAAGCAGTAACACTTTTGGGTCAGTTTTCACATTTATTTTAATCTTTTCGATTAAAGGTGTTGATAAAAAAAAAAGCACTGATATAATGCAAAACCCATTTGTCCACACACCATACATTATAGTTCCTCTTCACTGCCCCGCCTATCAAATACGTTGTGATTGGCCGAACACCTCAAACATGTGACTCAATCCCTTACCATTTTTGGAAACACACAGCATCAATACAACATGGCGGCGGTGGCAACAATACTACACCAAAGAATAAAAGTTAGCCTACCCCTTCTTTCTGTTCATAAATATTTGGGGCGGTGTAATGCAAATCCTCCAACACAGTGGTAGTGGCGTGTTTAAACAAGCCTTTTTTAACTTTTATAAAAGATTCTCTCTTCGGATTTTAAAACTTTAGTCTTTGTATCTTTACAGATCTTATACATGCACAAACAGTTTCTCTTTTTTCTTTGTTGTATGCTTAACAGCATAGATACAGATAGCAGCAGGAATATTAGCCTGCTGTCACTTTAAGAGCCGGACAAATCCAATTTATTAATACATTCTCTTTCTCATCTCAAGAGTACTGCATTTTATTGTACTGCAATAGTTTTTGGTACCAGCAAACCGTGCCACATTGGGCTTAACAAGCGCAAATGGTCACTACACATTCAGTTAAATTGCTTCTACCATTAGAAAACAGAAGGTCAAGCCTGTGCACTCAAATATTTTCCCATGTCCCAAGTGACACTGAACTATCACCTGCTGGGAACGGGCCAATCAGGCTAAGCAAAGATACTACCATGGGAAAACCTGATTCGATTACCATTTCACGTCACCTTTACCCTGAGCTATGCATTATTAGTAAAAATGCAGGCTTACTCTTTGAAGGTATAACTTCTAGTACACTTCCGAGTTGATGAATGTGAACGAGTGATTTTCCAGTAAAGCCTTCCTGTAGCTCAAACAGTACAGCAGAGTGCTACTAACAATTCCCAAGTCGTTGGTTCGATTGCCAGCTGATAATCAATGCAATGCAATCCACTTTGGATAAAAGCATCTGCCAAATGCATAAACGTACACCGATTATTAGGTTTAACTGCCTGAGAACAACACATAGAATATTAATAATTATCTGATTTTAGATGCACCAAGTAAATTATTCATCACTTACAACTTAATAACATGGACTTGTACCAAATGTTTTCAGTTTTATTAGTATTTAAATTTGATATTGCCTACTATTCAAAGTGTTCTGGAATCAATGCCTATGTTTTTCAATATGTCTAAATGTAGTGGGAAACCCTGGAACAAAGAACAAAAGCATAAATATCAATTTAACATTTCAGCCAAACCGATTAAAGGTTTATCCCTTTAGCAACAACGAAGCTTCAATCTTTTTTTATATCCTTTCAGCCATGCAAACTCTTGCCAAAGCGGACTTCACAGAGTCAATCTTAACCAGTGTGAGACACATGAGAATGAAATTAGCCGGTTTTTGGTGGACAAGGCACAGATGCAGATACCGGAAATGATGGCATGCATCACACTGAGTCTCCATTTTCTTAAAAACCCAGATTCGATGATGTAAAATAACTAATTTGAATTTATTTTCAATTGCCCTCCTTAAAAGCTTCATTTCAGCTTAAACGTGTTATCTTGCATCTTTTTAATTATTGCATAAAAACAATGTTCGCTTACATTTAATCACTTAATAGGTGCTTTATCCAAAGTGAATTACAAACGAGCAACATTGCAAGCATTGGATAAATATCCAAAAATAGAGAGAGCTAATGGCAACATGTCGACTTCATAAAAGACTATGCAAACATATTTTAACATAACAGGAAGACGCCACGTTGCAGATAAATCATGCTACAATCCCAGAAACCCAAGCTGATGAATTATGCATGCAATAAATGACAAAGCTAGTTAAACACATTTGCTTGCTTATTTATTTAATGTATAACAAGGCACTTTTTATATCTCCAAATATGATCTGTAAACAAACTGCAATCCCCAATGACTGTGATATTAAAGCTGACAATGAAAGCACTGCATGAGATCGTCTATGCACTACTTCACAAGATAGAGCTACAAAACTGACCGAAATTTCAGACCAAATAAAAAGACTATTATGATCCTTCTCTTTAAATCTTAGAATATCCATATGGAAAAGCTTAGAAAAATTTTTTTTTTTTTTAATAAACAAGTCTATCTATTGCTAAGCCAATATGCTTTAATGGAATAGTGCACAGAAAAAAAAGCAATATTACTGACAGAGAACTCAAACACAAAGTTAAAAGCATCTTAAAGTTGATTTATGTTTTATTGTAAATATAGACTCTCTCACTTCACCATTGTGAAGGATTATTGTGATATTTTTATCAGCTGTTTGGACTTTCATTCTGACGGCACCCATTCACTGCGGTGGATCCACTGGGTGAGCAAGTAATGTAATGGATGGCCTGAGGATTAGTAAATGTTTTGCCAATTTTGGGGTGAATTATTCCTTTAAAATCCATTCGTGTTCAGAAAGATAGACTGATAATCAGTATATAAATGGCTGGTCTAGTGAAATTTTGTATCATGTGTGTCTCCAAAAATAAAGCACCCTGCATTCCATACCACTTTGCATTCAACAGTAAATAGTAGCGGTTCACACGTAAAGTAACCTACTTATTTAATGGATTGTTTACATAAATGACTCCTTACATAATAGAAGAAATGCAAAGCATTTTAGGTACAAGTCACAGAGATAAAAATAAATATGCAATCACTTAAATTGCAAAACAGCTATATATAATCATTTGAAATACCTCTTTGATTTCACAATTTTCATTATTATGAGTCAAAAACACTGGTTATTAGATTTTTTTTAATCAGTAATGATGTATATATATATATATTTTTTTTTTTATCAGTAGATTTCTAGTCACTATACAAAGTGCCAGTGAATAAAATGTGACAATAGAAGCAGGCTAGCAAATCGGCCATCACAATTGGTTGGAGGACGAGCCGATTACGTCATCGTGTGCTCGTCAACACTCGTGCTAATCTGAGGAGTTTGCGCCCTGAAAGGGGCTTCTTTGAGACTTTGTTAATGCATTGTCCACCTCTTCCCAATCACCCTCCACAGACCAAAACAAACCTAATCTAGGCTTTTATTTTGTCACATCAGCAGGTGCCAGAGGCTCAATATCACTTATGCATGAATTATTAAGGGCCAAAGAGTATTCTCAGAGCCTATGGGGGTTTCCAGTAAACCAGCAGAGAAGACCCCCGACCTGATGCTTTACCCCCAACCCCCTTCATTCAAATGCATTCATGCACTGCCCGCCTAAAAACACTAATTCCCTACCAAATCTACCGTGCAATTCAATGCATCTGCAGATGCATACAAGACCGATGGGCGTTAAACACCCTATTTATCGTTTGCTAGATGCATCTAAAACATGCTGAGCTCATATGCAAGCAAAGATAGCAATGCAGTGCGGAATGACAACACTCATTATAAATACCTGCGAATAAAGTGTATTTGAGGTTACATCACCAGTTTCATCAATTGACATCCTAACAAATATTCATCTCAACATCACCCAGCACTACCATGCAGCTGGCCAGATCTAATCTGACAGCTTTGCATGCGGCGCTCTGCTACAAACAGAAAGCACCGATTTTAGCCCGGTAAATGACCGGCTCGTGTTCAAACGAACAGTATCAAACAGCAACAGGGACTTAGACAAAGTATCTGTTTTTTTCATACTAGACTATTTACGCTTTACTACACCCAATAGCAGTAACCTGCCATTAACAGACTAAAAATCCATTAGATAAGTCACAACAAAGCTGCAGTCGTGATTTAGTCGTCCCAGAGCCACTTGCACGTCAAAAAAGAGGATGCATGACAGATCATGCCCACGTTTCTTTACTACGAGCGGCTCGCGGCGCGGCGCGTCAGGAGCGTCAGGGGCGCTGCGGCCTGCGCTGGCTGCGGCTCCGCGGACTCACCTCGGTCGGTTGGCTGATCTCGAACAGGTCGAGCCGGTTGGCGTTCCAGTGGTTGATGATGTCGGCGAGTTTCCGCCGCTCCTCCTCTCGGCTCCCCGACATTCTCAAATCCCGACTAACGTTCAATCTAGAAACAATCCGTCCGTCTGCTCGCTGGTTCGGGTTTATCCACTCAAACGGGCTTCTTATCCGACGAGCTGAAATAAAGGAAATGTGTAACAGCCAGAAGCTGGGCTTTGAAGCGCGGTTTGTGTGCTGAGAGCCGGTTAACGCAGCTCGGCTCCACCGTCGACCGCTCGGACTGTTTCCGCGTTCCCGGCTCTAGTTCGTCTTATCGCGCTCCGTGCACGCTCCCTTTGGCGAAGCGGTGCGCGCCCCCTATGCTCCAAATTTCACGAGGGACGCTGACGGGAACGCGCACCGGAACCAATGTGACAGTGGACCCAAAAATCACGAAATCTGTGAAATCGGTGAAATCTGAATAAATAAGTTTCTCGTGATGTATGGTTTGTTGGGATAGGACAACATTTGTCTGAAAAATGGCTATTTGAAAATATGAAATCTGAGGGTGCAAACAAAATCTGAATTTATAAATAGCTCTTTGCGATGCATATTAACAATCAAAAGTTATATATTTACAGTAGGACATATGTAAATGACAGAATATCGTCATGGAACATGATCTTTACCCTAATGATTTTAGGGGATCTGCATTTTTTATGGACTCTTTATGCTTTACTACACCTCCAAAAGATCAATATTTGGCTGAGATCCATTAAAAAATCTGAAGGTGCAAAAAATCTAATAAAATCACCTTTAAATTGTCCAAAATAAGTTTAATGCAGGCTAATTTACTAAATATCTTCATGAAACATGATCTTTACTTAATTTCCTAATGATTTTTAGGAAAAAATACTTTTGTGTGTATGCGGATGTATAAAATCACTTTAAAACGACTTCACTACATTTTACTCCACTATATGGTCCTCAAAGAAAAAAGTCATTAGCACCTCTGATGATTTGTTTTTTTACAGCCTATCAGTAATCAGGTTAGGTGAAGTGATTTCCCAGCATTTTCTGAACGCTGACCAGTTGCAAATGTGATATTTATTTAATACAACTGAATAATAAGTTAACATCGTGGTATATATTAGACACAATATTGCAGTAATATATCAAAATTGTGTATTTACAGCAATGTCGCCGTCCACTCAAATGTGGATGAATGGCTGCACATAGATATGTGCACACAACATTATTTCATATGTGTTTTTAACTTTCTAAGAGCTCTTCACTCCAAAGATACTACCAGCTAGTCAATGTGTTCTGTGGGCATAATGTATTGTAAGTAGCTTCAGAGGAATAAGGTGCAAGTATTAACAATAATAAATGTGCATTTGCCATAAAAAAGGACATTTACATGCAGTATGCTTATAAGTACTTTTAAATGCAAATACTTCTGTCTTTACAGCGTTTGCTTGTAATGGAGCAATATTTGACCAGCAGTATCTATAGAGTTGTCCACTTCTCAGTAGAGCTGCTCAGTCAAACAGCATCATGATAGACCTGACATCACCAGCTGTGCACATCTGCAAAGCCATCAGCTCAATGAAGCAGGACAATCCACCATATAAACCTAATTCAATATGAGCCTGTTACATCATCATCATAGAGCTCTGAATTATTATTCAGATGTAGACTGTTGATAGACCTATAGTCTATTCTGAATCAGCTTTCATTTCAAAGATATGGTTTTTCAAAACCCTTGGTGCTAAGTATTAAACATTGCGAAACTCATCCCAAACTATGAATTAAATCAGAGAATGTGTGGCTTTTCTAACTGATCTTTAAAAATCCAGGTATATTTCCATTACAAAATATTGGTGACAAAACATAATAGCCCAAAACAAAAGACCAGACAAAAGCGATTCAAAAAAAGCATCACCGATTTACATTTTGTCCGCTCTCAGTTTTACAAAGCTGTAGGAAGATTCTGTCTAGCGCTGCACTTTGGTGGTCTGGAGAGCCAGACATCAATTGTCCATTTGAAGGGCAAATTAAAGAGAAGATAGGGTGGCAAATAAATCATCATTTGCTATCTAACTGATATGTACTGTACATTGTGAGTCAGCGTTCTCTGTGGCAGCTTTCTTCACCTCTATCTATCTATCTCATTTCATATTGATGCAGATCCTGGGGCAGAAACTGACAAAGCACAACTGGAAAGATTAAAAGCGATGTAAGTGATTCTTTTGAATACTGCACATAAAATATCCCAGCTACATAATCAACAAAAGAATGGGTGCTGAGAAATCACAAATGCCTGTGCTCAACTCTTAGCCTGGCTTCCGCGACTATAAAGCTCATAGGAGGAGGATCTGGCCAAGCTACCTTACTACTCACCTTCTGGGAGGCGGGCTTAACCTGCGTCCATCAGATGCCTCTTTATACTACTGGACCAATCAGACCACTCACCACTTGGTTGAGCTCGTTTCTTATTGTTTCCTACCTTTTTGGGAACAGAAATGCTCTAAAACTTTTCTTGGTGGTAATTTGCTATGGAAGCCTGTTTCTGCCATTTAATGAAAGAAATAATAATACTTATGACTTTTGTTAAATCCTTGGAACTGTGAGAGACATAAAAGTATGACTTTCCTTTATTCCATGCATCTGCATAATGTTGACTATAGTTTTTGAGAGAGTTTACACCTCTCGGCATCTCTGTTTTTCTAGCAATTGGGAGTTTTATATTTAACAGTTCATACAATTTAGAGTTATCATATTTGTGAGTTAACATTTAACAGTTTTTCTCAGTTTGTGATTGTGACAAAAATTGAGAGATTAAAAAAAATTGCTATTTACTCTTTTACTTTTTGAATCTCATGGTGAAAACAGGTTTCCATGATATGTGGTTAAATGTAGTATAGCGAGGTCAAAGGTAACAATAAGTAAATCCCAGTGTCTGAAGCTGCACTGTAATATCTGTGGTAGAAACAGGAAGCTGGTGAGAGCCAAAGTAATATGGTTTCCTGCTGCGGTCTGCGGGGCGTCTTTTTAACACCAGTTTTATTTTATCTCCCTCTTCCACATGTAGTCTACATACACACGCTTACTTTAAAGCAGACGTTTAAGACTGCACTTTGAACTCAAATGTTCTTCAACTGACATCTGAAAGCACTTAGAGGATCTTTATATCTACAACCTTCTTCTGTGATATGAAAAGATATTAGGCCGGTACAGAAAAGCATGCACTCTAGCAATAAAACCTATGGAATGAGGAATGTTCAATGCTGCAGGGTGGAGGGGGAAGGAAGGTGCAACAAGGGCGACATCCTGCATTCTGATCCATCCTGCTGCCTTGCATATATTATTTCATTACATTAATGGAAACAATCAAGCATCACTGACAGATAAGTATGAATTTATACTGTATGATATTTATTTAGAGGGATTTGTTGCAGGATGGAAAAAACATTTAAGCTAAGCTAAGCCCCGTTTGTGAAACCGGGCCTAAATGTATTATTTACATGTATTAAATTTTATTAAAATTATACTTATACTTATTAAAATAGTACTCTGCAAAAGTCTTAGGCCACTAGTATTTTCACTAACAAAAAAATCGGTTACTTCTATCTTTTGCGGTAGTAAAAATCAGTTTACATTTCTAAATATTATTTTTGTCATTAATTGTAATAATGCAGTGAAATTATTGTCTGCACAAGGAGTCTGACAACAGCCAGTGCTCCACACAGAGATCTGATC
>JAUMHI010000217.1:515789-533722 GCA_032359435.1 Enteromius unitaeniatus | reverse complement strand
AAGTTGAGAGACACAAGACCCAACACTCTGGATGAGCTTAAGGCCGCTATCGAAGCATCCTGGGCCTCCATAACACCATGTTTATCAGTACATTACAGAAAATAATGAACTTTATCACAATATGCTTATTTTTTGAGAAGAACCTGTATATAAACAAAAAAGCTTTTAATCTAAATTTTTTTTTGCAATTATGAGTTTATGTCTCACAGTTCTGACTTGTTTTGCAATTCTAAGCAAAAAGAAGTTTTTCTCAATTGCAATTGCAAACTCAGAATTGCAATTAAAGTTTCAAGTTGGAGTCCACCAAAGTTAATCTACTCTTTTGTCTGATTTGCTTGTCGGACAAGATGGCGGATTCAGCATCTTGACAGCAATACAACTGAAATGATCCAGATTCAGAAACTTAGTAAAAACATTGGTAAAACATTCCATGTGACATCAGTGGATCAACTTCAGTTTCGCTGAGCAAAGAAAACAAAAATAACAATTTAACTTTACTGTTCTTCTCTCCTGACTTACATTTTCCACCATTTTAGAGAGTATCACAATGCAACGCGTACGCAAGCTTTAACGTATTTGACGTAATCAGCCTTGTTTAATTTATGTTTCAAAGATGAACAAAAGTCTTACGGGTTTGAAACGACATGAGGGTAATTAATGACAGAATTTTAATTTTTGGGTGAACTAACCTTTAACTCCTAACTCAGAATTGTGAAAGGTAAACACAAAACTGAAAGAATAATGTTTCTGACAAAACTAAGTCTAAAATATGAGATAAAAAAAGTTGCTATTACCTTTTTCTTTTTTCATTCAATGGCTTCCATACAAAATAACAAGCCTCGTGAAGTTACTTCAGATGTTTTGTTCCTGTAATTTGTGAACTGGAATTTGATAAAAGTGTCAGCTAAATTGCAAGTTTGAACCTGATGAACCCTCTAAACAATTACTAGTTTGTACGATGTCACTTGTATTCATCAGTATGCTATGTGATGGTACCAATTAAGTAGTCGTGCTGCTAGCTGAAGGTCTCTGATTGACAACATAGCTGTGATCACTACTCATTTTTGTGCCATTTGACAGATGTCTCTGCGGGATGTGCGTTAATGGTTGGATAAAAGTTTTATGTGCTTGTCTTCTGCCTTCTGCCTTTGGTCATGACACCTCATCTTGGTTCACAGCCAAGTTTTTCTGTCTTTTAGACCCCTAATTAAGTTTGATGAAGCACTGCGGCATACCATTATACTTCAAGTCTCTTGCTTTAACCATCTTTTTCCCATCAGGCCGATTTGAAGCTCATTATGATTTAACTTTTGTTATAAGAGTGCCTGCCAATGTCTGTCTTCTTTGGAACAGCAACTGCATCCCAATTTGTGAAAAGTCTGTACTAAATTCTATACAAGATTAGGATCTTAAATCATAAGAAAATATTATGTCAAATGTGCATGAAGATAATACTAATTATAATGAATTTTCGAAAAAGGCATTTATGCATGATTTTTAGGCAAATATTAACAATAACCCCTTGTGCTTTGGAAGTTGTTTAAGATTTTATAATGTATTTTATTTACTTGTACAAATTAAGTATGATCATATATCACACAGGGACTTCTAGAAATGTTATTTTGCTGTTTTCTCATTAAATATGATGGTAATTATGTTTTTGTCTTCTAAAAAATGTATCTGTATTAGGGGAAGTTTACACAGGAACTTGAGAAGCAGGACTTAGGAAGATTGCAGCTTAATCTGTGTTGTCAGAGAAAACAGTCATGCCAACTAGCTACTGTAAATAAAAGCTTGCAATGCTTGCCCCTCCTCTGGGGTCTTCTGATTGGTCCACCTTTTTAAACATACATTAATAAATGTAGCTGTGTGTAAAAGCAATTTTTTTTTAACTTGGCACAGTGTCTTAAAGGGGTCATATTATGTTGCTAACAAGAACATTTATTTTGTGTTTTTGTGTTGCTAGCATGTTTCTAGCATGATTAGTAAGTCACTAGCATGGTGTTAGCATGATTTTAGCATGAATAGCATGTTTACTAGGATGATTATAGCATGAATAGCATGTTACTAGCATTTCTTAAGCCAACTTAATTACATACTGTCTTTGTAAGGTAAAGTAGCTACATACTTTAAGTATTTAAGTGTATTTAAATGTGAGAATTTCTTCACCTGCTGATCAATTAGCACTTTGCACTCTAGAACTACAAAATGGGAGAGAGTAGGGCTGGGCGATATGGCTGAAAACTGTATCATGATATCAGTGTTTCATATCGGTCGATATCGATAATTATTTATATTTTTTATGATCCATTTAAAATAAGGACCAGGAGAAAAATATATTACATTTAAACATTTTTATTTTAAACTTAACCTTCCTCTGAATTATAAGTTATTAAGTCAGAAATGTCAACAACCATGGAAACCTCAAATAATTAAAATGTAAACATAATGCCACTGCCTCCATTATATGGCTGTGCTCCAAAAGGTGAGCACAGGTGGCTACATACTTTAAGGTGTAAGGTGGTACATCAAATTTGTGGTATTGCCCATCTTGGCAGGGACGACGGTCTTGCAATATTTGCAGGTGACATTGGTCTGACTACGGTCAGACTTATAATATCCAAAAAAACGCTATACTGGCAAGCTGACTTTTCCTCTTACAATTTCCAGACCAGCAGACCAGCGTGAGACAACGATATGGCGCAACCAACCATGATACTGTTAAATGCTTGCCTGTTAGCGTATCACTGCCTACGTTAAAGATCTCTTGATCTGGGAAGTCTGGCAGATGTCAGTTTTAAAGACGTTTATCTTAAAGACATCTTATAGACGTCTATTTGACATATAAAAGGAGACATCCGATAGACGTATTGCAGATGAGCAAGCAACAATAATAATATGTCTTGCAGATGTAAATGCAGACGTCATAGTAGATGTCTCCTAGATGTACGTGGGCTATTAGGGTTGCTAGGTTACCAGAGAGCGCCTTTGTTAATGCAACCAAACGAGCTTCGCAACCTCTGTTTTCTTCTGACGAAGAACAAAAAATAATGAATGTTTTATCTATCACATTTTTTATTGATATCGATCACGTGCCTATCGCGATACATATAGTTATCGCTTTATCGCCCAGCCCTAGGAGAGAGGTACGTGTATTTTTCCAGAAACTGATGTGAAAGCATCCGCTCAGCTTGAGTAATGACCCAGTGCTTGGAGACAGTGGTTATTTGTGTGCTGCAGTATATGAAGGATGATTTATTTCATGACTACAGCTCTGTACTGAGTGAAGTGACCATTGAGTTGTTTTCTGGCAGGATGGTTGGATCTCACAATGGCTCTCTGCTACCCAGCATGTCAACTCAACACAGGCCATGTTGTTTGCGGCTTTCTGAAATGTGGGGAAAGTGATTTTCGGGAGGGAATGATAAGGTTTCTTTTGTCAGAAGTGACACATGCACTATTGTGCAGTGTGTAACATCAGCATAAGATGATATTAACCTGTTTTATTTGTATTGAATTGCTATTATTGTTGAATTTAACTTAAATATAACTTAAATTAATTTTGGCTCCTTTTATGTACATTTCCAATTCGTATCTGTTGGAAAAAAATTAAACATAGTCTTATGTTTATTTTTTTGCCATCTTGTTTCACTGTAAAATAATGGAAATTTAGGAAAACGCATATAGGCATATTATTAAAGACTTGTGTTAAATATTTTTTGTCAATGAAGCTTGAATATTTTTGGTTTCACTCATGTAGACTTATCTGAACCCTAACTGCAATGTATTTGCTTTTCTATATGAATATGAACCTCTTGAACTTCTAATGTCCTTGAGAGATATTACCTGCTTTAAGAAAGGACTGCTTCAGCACAAAAATCTAAAATCTGTGTAATCACAGCTACCTGTACAAAAAAATGATGCATGGATTGTGAGAAGTTTATAGTATCAGAATGTAGAGGAACCAAATGTCCATTGTGACTTTATGATGACATTTTTCGTGTGTCTTTCAACAATATATTTTTGTAGCTTTACATTACATTTACTGTGTACGGCACCCTGGAAAACATAAAAAAACAGCATGTAATGTCAACCAACCATCTGGCACTAGACCTTTAACCTGTAACAAGTGTGATTCATTTCTTCATTTGCATCTGATTTAAATACAGTACCTATCATCAAGTCGTAGTGTCTCAGAACAGAGTTAAAGGAATAATTCACCCAAAAAAGAAACAAAGCCCAATGTGTGCTTTATCAAAAAGATCTTCTACAACCCCCAAAGTAGTCCATATGACTGTTGACCTCTGTTATTAGCTTGAATCTCTCTTACATCAAATACAACGCAATTCTAAAGATTCATCTGACTTGATGATGTATCAGTCTTTGCTTTCATCCTTCTCTGTGCAAGTCCATACTGCCAAATCCACATACTTCCACACCAAAAAGCCAAAAGCCAACTCCAGATCATCAGTACTCATTCTGCTAGATCTTTCTGCTGCTTTTGACACGCTAAATCATCAGATCCTTCTGTCCACACTCTAATCACTCGGTATCACGGGAATTCCACTTCGCTGGTTTGAATCCTATCTCACAGATAGATCCTTTAGAGTGGCTTGGGGAGGGGAGGTATCCAAATCACATCGTCTGGTCACTGGGGTCCCTCAGGGATCAGTTCTTGGACCCCTCCTCTTCTCCATATACACTATATCCCTGGGGCCCATCATACAGGCACATGGCTTCTCCTAACACTGCTATGCTGATGACACACAGCTCTATCTTTCATTCCAACCAGATGACCCAACGGTAGCCACACGGATCTCAGGCTGCTTGGCAGACATCTCGGAGTGGATAAAAGATCATCATCTACAGCTCAACCTGGCAAAGCTCCTTGTTTTCCCTGCAACTCCAACCCTACAACATGATTTCACCATCCATTTGGATACATTAACTATTACCCCATCAACATCTGCCAGAAATCTTGGAGTTATCTTTGATGACAGCCTCTCCTTCAAAGAACATAGTGCCAAAACTGCCTGATCTTGCAGGTTTGCCCTATACAACCTTAGAAAGATCAGGACCTTTCTTACAGAGCAGGCCACACACCCAGGCCCTGATCATCTCCAGGCTGGACTATTGCAATGCTGTTCTTGCCGGTCTTCCCTCATCCACAATCAAACTTTTACAAATGATCCAGAATGCAGCACCACAACCGTGTCTAACCTCTCTTTATCTCTGGCTCCCCATTGCAGCTCGCATCAAATTCAAGGCACTGATGCTTGCATATGGAACAATCACCAGCTCGGCTCCTGCTTACCTCCACTCACTGCTACCAATCTACACTCCAGAACTATGAGATCTGCCAGTGAGTGACACCTCACTGTACCATATCAAAGAGGCACAAAATCTACAGAATATTCTCTTACACCGTTCCTGGCTGGTGGAATGATCTTCCCATCACTATCAGAAATGCCAACTCCCTTACAACTTTCAAATGACTGCTGACTCTTTCAACAATATTTGACATCATAAAAAAGAAAAAAAAATCATTGTCCCAGTGCCGAAAAAGTCAAGTTCCATGCATGAACGACTTGACAAGACAAAAGAGAAAATTGTGGACTTCAGGAGGATACACCCTGCCCACCTCCCACTCAGCATCAACGGGTAGGCTGTGGAGATCATAAAGAGTACCAAGTTCCTTGGTGTGCACATAACTGAGGAACTTACATGGTCAGAAAACACCACCTCCTTAACCAAGAAAGCCCAACAGAGACTACACTTCCTGCTGCGGCTGAAAAGAGCGAGGCTTCATCTTCCTATCCTTATCACATTCTACAGAGGCACCATTGAAAGTGTTCTGACCAACTGTATCACTACCTGGTACAGAAACTGCAATGCATCTGACCGCAAGCGCCTGCAGAGGATAGAGAAGACAGCAGAGAACATTAATGGTGTGCTTCTCCCCTCACTCCAGGACACATTTCATAAGAGCAGTGTTCACAGGGCCTGCAACATTGTGCAAGACCCCTCTCACCCCTCACACAGACTCTTCTCCCTCCTTCCATCCAAGAGGAGATTCTGCAGCATCAGAGCCAGATCTGCCAGGTTGCGAGACAGTTTTTACCCCCAGAGTGTCAGGCTTCTAAACAGCACCACCAAGAAAATCTTCAACACTAACATTCACACAGGGCGTCAATATCAACGCTTGACGGAAGGCGTGGCCATGGTCATAGCAGTGTCAGCCAATGACATTAGACAGGAACTCAACAACAAAAACTCGGAACGTGATTGGCTGCCGCCTGGCTACTGTATTTGCATTCATGCGCCTGACAAAAAAAAAACCTAATACTGTAACTAATAAAAACTAAACTAAAACTAAGCAATTTCAAAATATAAAAACTAATAAAAACTAGCAAATCTGCCTGAATTTGAAAACAAAAAGTCTGAATTAAATAAAAATTAAAACTAATGAAAAATCCCAAACTATTTTAACCTTGCTCTGGGTGGACCACTGGTATAATTTAAACTCACTGCTGAAATGGTTAAAAGTCATACTGACCCCAAACTACTCAACATGTCTCATTCAATCAGCTTTCGTAAATTTCAAAATTTCAAAGAGAATCAAATCATTTGATCTGTTCAGCAGAATATCCTGTTAAGGAAAACTGATTTGATGTGTCAGATTGAGAAAGCGTGTCATTCCAGCTTTTTCAATGTTGTAATCAAAGTGGTGGTCGCTTTACCTCACGGTGACTAAACCCTTCAGTAAAACCCCTCTGTGAGACCAATCCCGAACTCAGCACAGCAAGACGACTCCTAGATGAAAGAACTTCCCTTCCTTTGAGAAAGAATTCACTTTCCCTAATCCCTCTGCGAGTTAGTTAAATGAAGCATGGGCTCTCTGATACATATAGCGGAGTGGGGCAAGCTGGGGTTACCGAGACCCCACAGGGAGTCTGTGCTAGTTTCATGTGCCTTCTTGAAGAGGTGAAAAAAATCTTGTGAAACACTCAAGAAATTGTGAGCAGGGCTGATTTCTAGAAGCTGAACCCAGCCATTAGATTCTTAATTGCATCTTGAGGCGTCGTATATTACACCAGAGGGTCGTCTCCATGGCAGGATATTAGATTTCGGTGGTATGCTTTAGTGAGCACTTGCACTAGGTGGTCTAGCATCTGCTTAAGGACAAGGAAAATTAATGCAAGCCTACAGATCTGGTTTGTAGCTTGTGCCTATATAAAGGTGCATTGCATTAACATGACTTCTTGTTATGTATATTCAAAGGTCAGAGGGGAACAAATTTGATGTTTAATACTGTGTTTTGATTGATTAGTGAATTCTATTTAAAATGTAATAAATTGATACTTTTATTAATGCATTAAATTGATCAAAAATGACAATAAATACATTTACATTGTTACAAAAATGTGAACTTTCTATTTGTTCACAAAAACAAAGCGGGATAGATTTCTAATAATAAGAAATCCTTTTTGAACATTAAATTGTGATTTCTGATGGATCATGTGAAAATCAAGACTGGAGTAATGATGCTGAAAATTCAGCTTTACATCACAGGAATAATTTGCATTTTAAAATATATTAAAACAGAAAAAAAAAATCAAATTGTAATACTTTTTTACAATATTACTACAAACTAACTATTTATGTAATTATTTATGACATTAGCGAATGGTCATATTAATATGTTCTGGCCATTTTTCAGCAAATATTAATATCTGCAGAATATTACATTTAATTTTGATTAATTAATCAGTATTTTATCTATTTATTTATTGAATTCTTTAATTTTAATGGATTGTTTTTTAATTATTTGACATCTTCTCAATCAAAATATGTATTGTCTATTTGATATCAGAAAGAAATCCTAGACATCCAAACCTTTCAGAGAGATTTAGTAAATCTTATACCCATATACCCAGCATGTAAACTCATTCAGCTCAGTTTTGTTTTAGGGCAACATTTATCTGTGCAAATCCGAACAGAGTGATCTCTTTCCTGTGGGACATGACCTAGTTCTCATTAAACTATTGTTTATTTAATCCCATTTGATCTCTCTTCTCTAATGTGTGTGGCTATAACCGAGCACCTTTCAGAAGTATGACAGAGGAGCATGTTTACTGTACTCCCTTTCAATGGTTCTCTTTGTGGTTGTAGTTTGGTAACCTGATATTTATGGAAACTATTTCAAGAAATCAATTTACACTTTGACAATGGTGCTTAAACTTTTCTGATCAAGGACCATGTTTAATCAAAAAAGACATTATCACTTTAAAATCACTTTAAATATTGGTGGGACATGATTTGATAAGCCATGAATTATTTGGATTGTAAAAAGTGACAGGTACAGAAATTGAGAAATGTGGCTTATTTTAAATAGTAAACATATTTTTTGGTTAATTAATGGTTAATTAAAAAGAAAGCATTAAGAAATAAATATAAAAAATGTGTAATATATTTGTATAAATATATTTACATATAGGTTTAAAAATGTAAAAGAAAAAATTAAATATGTATAAAAGGTTTTACAAACACTGTAAAAATTATATGATTGTGGCTTTTATACTAATTTAACACATTAAGGATTGTGGGAGTCTGTAGGAGGTAGAGACGAATACACATATGACATCATCAGTGCATATAGAATATAGGAGGAGATTAAACCCTCATGGATGGCAGGACTGCTGGGGAAACACTCTAGGTCTAAACTGCTCTAGGTCTTAAACGTAGAGTACCTACATGGGGTCTTCAAGGGGTACCGCACATACCCCCAGCCCTCTAGCGGTCTTCAAGGGGTACTGCACATACCCCCAGCCCTCTAGTGGCTCTTACAGGATTCATCATAGAATGAGAGCTGGTCTGATGTCCTGAAGCTTGGTGTCCAATGTCTTAGTGCTCGGACGGGACATAGCAACAACAAGGCTGGGTCTGCCTCCTCTGAGGGCAGCTCTTGGAGGTTCACCACTTGGTCTCTAAATAGAGTTGTGGGAACCTTGGGCATGTAGGTGGGCCGCAGCCTCAGAGTTACCTGGGAATCCAGGAACTCCAGGCACGATTCATCAACCGAAAATGCCTGGAGGTCCCCTACCCTCTTGATGAAGGCCAATGCGATCAGGAACAAGGTCTTCATTGAGAGTATTTTCAGCTCAACTGCTGGCAGAGGCTCAAATGGGAACTGTAGCAGTGTTCTCAGCACGAGAGACAGGTTCCAACCACTGCAGCTGCTGCCATATGCCCCAGGAGCCTCTGAAAGAACTTCTGTGGGACCGCCGTCCTGCCTTTTGAACGTATTCAAGCAGTCCAGCACCGACTGAGCAGGTTCCTGCGTGAGGTGTGCTGTCTGTTTGGCCGAATCAGGACACAGAACAGAGTTTGCTCTTCTCTCGGTTGACCCAAAGCCCCAACAGGCTGAGGTGTCGTAACACCAGGTCCCTGTGTTCGCACAACTGAGCCCAACTCTGTGCTAGGATAAGCCAGTCATCTAGGTAGTTGAGGATGTAAACCCCTTGCTCCTTGAGCGGAGTCAGGGCAGCCTCTGCTACTTTTGTAAACACGCGGGCGACAGGGAGAGCTCGAAGGGTAGGACATTGTACTGATATGCTTGACTTTCGAACGTGAACCTCAGGAATGGCCTGTGTCGTGGAAGGACCGAAACATGAAAGTACGCGTCCTTCAGGTCGATTGCTGCAAACCAATCCCGGGGATGGATGCACTCGAAAATAAGCTTCTGAACTGAATCGCATAACCGAGTCGGATGGTCCAGAGGAGCCAACGAGACGGCCTGAGCCTGATCCAGGCTTCTAGAGGCCGAGCTAGTGGCACTATGGGGACCACCGGAGTGCCAGTGGTGGGGCAGTGAGAGGGAATGCAGGGACCCGGCTCGGGCGTCTCTGGTGTCGGAAGAAACAATCATTGTGTGTGCAACTCTTACCTGCGTTCCGGGAGAAGTGAGGTGGGTAGTCCATTGTCTTGTCCTCCCATTCCTCAAACTTCTGCCTGTAAAGAGAGGAGAGTGACTGTTATACGAAACGCCTTGTCCCCAGAATTTTGGAGATAGCAGCTGAATGCCAGATGGGTGGTGGAGAACTGCTGGGCAAAGTTTCCACCAGTCTGGGACATGGGAGCATGCAAGAACCAGGTCTTGTAGGATTCGCACATGTCTGCCAGACATTGATGGGATTCTTGAATCACCATAGTGGACCCAGAGACTGTGCCATAACCACGCCGGAGGATTCCACTCATTCCCAAACCCTTGGCGGGCCTTAGCATGCTTAATGCCCAGGCACTTGAGGTAGCAATCGTGACCGTCGCCCGGTGCCAGGTAACTACCGCATCCAAGAATGCACGGGTCGTACAACATCTTTAAAAAGACGCGTCTTTAAAAAGACGAAACACCCATGAGCTACTCGTTTAGGCTTTGCTCTTTTAGATTGCCGAAGCACACAGGGGAGATGGCCGCCTGCACACAACAGTGGGGTAGTGCAAGCTGTTGTGGCAATCCTCTCGACTGGATCAGCTGCAGCTGGATGTTAATCAGCGCATGCCAATTTTATTGGCGTGTTATCATACACGCAAAGTAGATTGGTCATCTCGAAGAGAGATTCCTATTCGTGTCAGAGTGACTGACTGAACAAAGTTATAAAATGTAACTTTGTTTTTTAAAACAGTTAAGTTCAACCAAAAATTATTAAACTTCAAAATTTAAGCTTAATGTTAAAAGTTTTTTAATCTAAAATGTGAATCTAGAATACAAACCTTTTGGAGGATTTAAATTCATGTCATGTGGTGTAGCACTTCAGGCACTTCTTGTACCACTGCATATTTTTATTGGAGAGCCTCTGCAGCAGAGAATATATATATAATATATAATATATATAAAAAAAAGCTTGAGTTGTTCTCTTTTTCGGTCTGTTTCTATGGGTCTTATTTCAAAAGGCAAGGAGTTGCCTTGAATGGGAATGAAATTAGCTCTTGATGTATATTTACCCCTTGAGGAAAGTCTGTATAGGTCATCCCACTGATCTGTATTGATCTGGACTGGAGTAATTTGGGAGAAAATGATGTTTGATTGGACCTTCAGAGTTAGCATGGAGTGTAGACCTGATGAGGAGATGCCTAGAGATGCAAGTGAGAAAAAAAAATCAATCTTTAAACATTCTTTCTTTTCTACCAGAACAGAAGCCCAGAGTAGTGCCGTAAATAAGGTGTGTAGCGTTTTACTTCACTCTTTCAAAGAGTCTGTCAGAATAGATTACCAGACAGAGACTACTTTTGTCGGATTAACTTTTAAGCTTTTTTCCCTCCGTTGTTTCGGTGGAGTTTGCTGGTAAGTCTTTGTTGTAAAATGAAGTCTATTCATCTGACAAGACATCCGTTTGAGTTAACCATCATTTGATCCAAGACACTTGGAAATTAGGGCCTGAAGTAAGTCTGAGGAAGTGATGTGAACAATTAGGTGAAGGTTGTTAAAATAAAAATAATACTAACAAATCTAAAACTGCAAGATGCAACAAAAGTCACTGAAAGTAAAAATTTTACTTCACACTGAAAAAAAGATTAATTAATTTACATTTAAATAAAACAAAACTTAAACTAAAATAAACTCTTTGCAAGCATTTTCCTTAAAAAAATTTAGTATCTTTTCTCTACTTTTTTCCACCCTGTAAATGAAATACATACATGTAATATAAACCTCTATTTAGCAATATAATATAATGCTTGTATGCATTTCTTATTTCTGTAGAATATAAAATAATTTATTTAATAAATGTGGGTAGGCAAACAGTTGACTTCTAAACTATTGCCTTCCAAAATATCTTGTTTTGTGTTCAACAAAGAAAAAAAAAACCCATGCAAGGATAAAACAACTTGAGGGAGTAAATGATGACAATCTTCATGTATGGGTGAAATATTCCTTTGACATAATATGACATAAATAAAAGATTGGCTGAATTTAATGACATTTTTGTCACTTTATTTGAAAAACTCTGATTAAAAATGTTACTGATGACCATGCACGGCTCTAAAATAAATTCTAGTCATATTTCAGGTGGAAATCTTAATTTATTTCCTCCTTCTCATCCACTGAGGACCAAGAGTGCTGGATGATAGATATGTTTCCTCACCTCCCAATTTGTTCCATAGATTAATAAGCCTGCTTGGAAGCAGATACCTTTGATACATTTCTCTCTTGCCAAGCTCTGTCTTCCTGCAGACTGTCTTGTATTTTTGATCTGAAGTTGTTTACTGCTCCACACACCCCCCATGTTATTTTTTAAAAATAACAGACTTTAGAGCTACAATCCTTCCAATTACGATGAATTCACAGGCGCTCTAAAGTATGAATAAATCATTCCTGGCTCTTGTGAAGTTGGTAGAAGGGATGTTTTTCTGGCTCTGGAATAATTCTGTCCAAATCTTAAATTAGAGCTGACTTGTTTCAGTGCTTATTATAACAAAAATGTTATTATAGTGGAAAAAGGTCCTTTAGATTTGAAAATGTTTGTTACTTTAAGAATAAAAGGTTATTTTATGAACTGTTGAACATGGAAAGTTTCATTCGGTAATCAAATTTTCCAAAGTCTCCCTCCTTTCAGTATGTAGTTACGCATAATCCCTCCTTCCTCCCCTTCTCCGCCTTTCTTTCGGAGGGGGGGTGGTGGCGATCAGGACCGATCCGAGCTCCGAGCTCTGCCCTCAGCAGGGCTTTACCAAAAAAAAATAAAAAATATATATATATACATCTAAAATATATAAAGAAATGAATATATATAATATATTTAGTTTTTTTTTAAGAGTCCTGAAAAAGTGTATAATGGTTTCCACAAAAATATTCATAGTTTTCATTTTAAATAATATAAGTATATATAAAAGTAGACCAGGAATGACTTTTCCAGGAATGCCTGTAGAATAGAAAACGTCCCTGAAAAGTACAGACCATACATTTGTCACACTTTGTCTCAAAACTATGTCTTTCATGGCCCAAGAGTGCTACACAACAGGACACTTTTGTAACAGAGGCCGAGGCCCACTGTGTCTTATCCTCTTTTTTCTGTTTGCATCAGCAGATAAATAGATTACTTGTTGTTTTTCTCCCCTGTTCATCCTCATCATTTCCCTGTCCTTGAGAAGAACAGCAGAGATCAACAAATACAACACAAATCCTTTCACTGTTTATGGTGAAAGCCGAGTGTACAAACACACAGGCTCCTTCATAGTCTGAGTTTAAGAAGATATCAGAGACCAGAAGAGACCAGTGATCACACAAACATCATCCATCAATCTGAGCATTTACTGTGCGAATGCCTTGCAGCTGGCAGTCCGCTTGCGTTATATATTTCTGAAGGCAAAGCAGGTACACGTGAAGGACAGTAAAACCTATACGAGGATAATATAATTTTCTTTTTGTCCTTGTCACTCTTTCTCCTCTATAAGGAAAGAGAGCTTCTTACAGGAGCTATAAAGCAAATTCAATTCAACTCTTGGCCAGGTAATTCCTCTAGGGGCAATGTTACATAGACCAAAAAGAGAAAAAAAACTCTACATATTTCATCTTAAATACAATTGCCTTAGAGAAAAGCAAATTGGTTTCTATCTAAATGCAAATTTGTAGTTGTGTGGTACTGTTGGGTGACTGGAGCTCATGCATTTGGGTTTTGGACCTTTCTGAGACACAAGTCTCAATCATGTATAACATTTCACTTTTTAATCTTTAATGATTGACGGATCTGTTCTTAAAAAGTTTGACAAGGCAGAGATTTTAAATGATTTATGTTGAAATTTTTGCTACTTGCAGTACCTTGAACACCTGTTTTATGTATAAGGTTTCTTTAATGTTAGCATGAAGTTAAATGTTTGTAACCTTTGCAGCAGTTTACTATCAACACTCTTATTTGTTCTTGGCTAGTTAGAGGTGACCATTGCTGTCATTTCTGAATGCTATTATAGCACACAAAAATTAAGGCATTGTCATTAAAATAAAATAAATATATATATATATATATATATATATATAAAATATAATTTCTTCTTCTTATTATTATAATTATTTTTACTATTATTTTGAATATTATTTATTATTACTATTATTTTTGTATTTTATTTTATTTGGTTATATGATTTTATTCTTCTTTTTATTTATGCTATGATTTAATTTTGTTACTTTATTATTTTTTTATGATTGATCATTTGCTATTATAGCACAACTGTAAAATATTATTGTAAATAAAATAATATTTTATTTTGTCTATTTTTATAAGACTATCTGTACTTTTTCTTATTTTCACCTTTATTTTTATTTTTGTAATTTTGCTATATGATTATTTTATTTTATATTTAATTTAATGTATTTATTTATAACTTGTTTTCAATCATAATGAAAAAAAACAACAAAAAAAAAAAACATCATGTCACTAAGTTGTTGTTCCAAAAAATTTAAATTATAACGCTCATTTCAAGAGCATTATAAGCATTGTCTTATTTTATTTGTATTTTTAATTTAATTTAATTTAATTCCTTTTTTCAGTTTTCAATCGGTATGAAATATTTAGAAGAAAAAAAGAGCTTGAGTCACACAATTATTGTCATGCATGATTGATCATTGCTGTCAGTTCTAAGTGCCATTACAGTACGTGACACTCAAAGCATTTGCCTGCAGACCATGACGTTCTCGGCAAAAGCTTGTAGTCTTTGAGAAAATTAGAAAATGGCCACAAAAGCCCTGGGGATAGAGATGTGAGATGTCAGATATCTGCTCCATCACTTTAATACTGTTATCGTGAAATTGGCCATCGCTCAATTATTGTCAGAACCGGTGAAGAGATGAAGAGCTAATCGGACATTCATTAATCTCAGTCTCATAAGTGAGATGTGTATTTCCTCGCATTTTGTGACAAAGAACATTGCTTTGATCTGTCTTGACGTTTGCTGAAAACTGCGGCTGCAGTAAACTATGTGAGCTTATTGCATTACTAAGAGACTTTAAACTTTCTCATCCATCTCATTCCAGTGCTTTCCGTTCCAGTGAAATTTCAAGATAAATGCAACCCAGCAGGCCATGATTACTGATCTGACAAACAGATGCTGGTATAATGTGTTTATTTATTTAAAAAATTTCACTGAACTTGTGACCCCTCGCATTTAAAGCAGAATATTCCTTTGAGCCACATCAGCTCATGCTCAGATTAAAGACTGAGCCTGTCTAACACTGAAATCCTAGAGCCTGTGGTAACAAACGCTCTTGGTTTAACCTCAAGTATTCAATGCTTTTTTCTCTTCTCTGTTGTTAACTCGAATGTGAGAATTTCACCTCGTGGTCCTTGTCTTGGTGTGATTATCCGGCTTCAGTTGAATAATTCTGTAATATTTCTCCCTTGTTAAATAGAGTTGATGTTTTTGTCTTTGTAGCAGCAACAAAGGGGGCACTTGTGAATGGTGAGCACCCTTTTGAAATAAAATAACAAATGAGAAACACTAGTTTCATGCACTTCACAGACACACTTAACGGGACAGTTCACCCAAAAAATTATATTTGCTAAAAATGTACTTCCAAGATGTAAATCAATTTTTTTTTTCATCAGAACAGATTTAGAGAAACTTGCTCACCAATGTGAGTAAATGGGTGCCATCAGAATGAAAGTCCAAACAGCTGATAAAAACATCACAATAATCTGTTTATTCTGGATTGTTATTTGGGTATGTAAATGGTGCTTGTATTGATATGTGCATATTGAGTATGTTGGATTTTTTTACTGGAGAAAGTTGTGGACAGAGGACTTTAGTTGTAAACAAAGGTTTGAAGTTAAAAAATGTCTTTAATGATGATGTTTTTTCACTTTAATTGATGAACTTGAGTCATGTGGATTACATGTGATGTTTAATGTGCTGTTTGGACTCTCATTCTGATGGCACCCATTTACTAAAGAAGATCTATTGGTGAGCAAATGATGCACTGTAATGCTACATTCCTGCAAGAAAAGTAACAAATAAACAAACTCATTTACATTTTTGATGGGTGAGTAAATATTTAGTAAACTTAAATTTCTGGATGAACTATCCCTTTAAATGAAGGCCACAAGTCTGCATATCCTCAATAAATGCCCAGTTTTGGACAGGGTCCTGCAATTAATTGTGTAAAGTGTACACCATAATGTGCAAAACACAAAAGAAATCAATAGAGCGAGTCTTTAAATGAGAACAATTCTACAAGTTGTTGTCTTGTAATGAGGACAGCTTTGTAATGCAATGGCAAGTTTTCACTAACCTTTTCCAAGTCTCAAAGATGTTTTGTTTTTCATTAATTGCAGTACTTGGCTCTGAAGTTTTACCTGAATAGATAATCATTTTGCACATCTAATTAACCTTCTGCATCATTTTCTGCTCCATTACTGAATCTTATGATATTTTACCTGAGCAATGAGCTTGCAGTCTAAGTTAAATGTGATAAGATTAAATATACTGTGTACTATAAATAATAATACACCTATAAATGAAGCAACATGCCATTCTATTTATTTATTTTTTTCTCTTCACTGGCTGCACTCAGACTCAAACACAGCAGGGACAGTGCCGCCTGACACATGAACAAAGGACTCTTATGATTTGATTTTTTTAATGAATTATGAATGGATTTGTTAATTAATTCTTTTAATGAATTGAATGAATCATTTAACATAGCTAGTGTGAATCCAGTCAGTGAGTTGAATTAGTTTGAATCCATAATTAAATCACTAACTTTTTCCATTGGTTGCACTGGTGTGCCTAAATTGTTTTTGTTAGATACTCCACCATAAAAGTTAGGTGCACCCAAATTTCCATGTATGCAATATTGACATTGAAATGAAAATGATTAACTAACACCGTGTCTACACTGAACGAGACAGTTCAAGTCTCTCTACAGTGGACGCAACAAAGCGACCGTTGAAAATAATTTGAAACTTGTGTCAATAGGTCATAAATAGAACGCAGCACTAGTTTTCAGTCATGAATTTGTTGTGTCGCACCGCATCCAGTGTAGACCGCAGAATAGGTTCTATTGCATTTTGTTGCATCGTTCTGGTTCGATGTATACATGGTGTTACAATGTGGTTGACATGAAGTTCTTTATTTGAAGCAATATTGTAAAGAATTCTACAAGAAAGAACTGTTGGTGCTTAAATAATTCTCGGACGGATCTTAACGAATAACTTGTCAATCTTCTCTCATTATCCACGACTACATCCACTCTGATTATCTGACAGGCCTTGGCTACTCGCCTCTCTCTGGCCTTGTCTGGACCGGACGTGAGTGAGGCCATGTGACACGCCCTAAATCAATCCATGTATATCTAAATACAGAAATGTTTGATACATTATATAGACATGCACACATATAGAAGCTAAATATTCGTTTATTTCTAAATTTAATCAAATGTAATATATTTAAGAAAAATATGTGTATTTTTTTTACATTAATATATTGATATATTGTTAGAATTAATGCTAAAAAGTCTAAAAGTATGAATGTAATTAAAAATGTATATTATAAACAATAATTTGTTAGTACATTCATATATTAATATTTGGTTGAAAAGAATGCAACACTACTTTTGTTTAGTTAAATTTTAGTTTGAAACATAAGTTATATTATATTTGATCTTTTGCACTTTTTACCATTAATTTGACCAATATATTGTAAACCTAAATCAAATTCAAATTCAAATTTTATTTGTCACGTACACAAACATACACAGTACGAAATGTAGTGAAATGTATTATACGACTGCCATTGACCCTAAAGAGAATTAAACTTTACAAATAAGAAATAAATATAATAAAAGAATACAATATAAATAAAGAATACAATTGTAACTCAGACTCGGAGTTGTTAGGATCCATCTGCAGGCTTTATTAGCAGAAGTTCAAACAAACAAACAAACAAAC
>JAUMHI010000217.1:505301-515625 GCA_032359435.1 Enteromius unitaeniatus | reverse complement strand
TCCACTGGGCTCCTGTTGATGACGGGGGTCTGGTAGTTCCTCACCTGCTTTGTACTGAAGTCCACTATCAGCTCCTTTGTCTTACTGACGTTCAGGAGGAGATTGTTTCTCTGGCACCAGTTCTCCAGATTTCCAACCTCCTCCAGGTAGGCCGTCTCATCGTTGTTCGTGATCAGGCCCACCACAACAGTGTCGTCAGCAAACTTGATGATGGTGGTGGAGCTGGTAGTGGCCACGCAGTCGTGGGTGTACAGAGAGTACAGCAGGGGGCTCAGAATAGCCCATTATTCATTCAGAATAGTCCATTTTACATATAAACCTACATTTACTGTTTTGTTTGTACATTTAATAGGTATTTTATTTTGGGGTAGCTTCTAAGCCACTTTTCAATTATATACTAAAGCATAACATTCATTTCTCCATTGTACTAGATTAAGAGGATTTTTATAAAAGTTAGGACAAACACATTACGGTTTTTTTTGTTGCCCCATTTTCTTTTCCAACTTGTTTTTGATGGTGTACCAATGCAGCACATGTTTTTTGATAACGCGGCTCCTCTTTCATCCTCCTGCATGTTGTCTCTGGAACTAACCTGTGTGTGTGTGCCTCATTCGTTACCCATGTGTGTGTGTTGAGCACTGGCTGTTTTCGTATGCGTCGTGTTCACTGGGGTTTTTGAAGAGAGGGCGAGTCCCCTACATTTAAGCCCAGTTGATTGACAGTTCATTCCCTTACCCGGTTCCACACGCCTGCATTTCCTGCGTTCTCCTCAGAGCTCTGATCCTGCCAATTGGACTGTCACACACTCAGACAGAAACACACACACACACTGCACATACAATTAAACTTGCCTTATCGTATTGGATTCCACTAGTCATTCCCACTAACCACCACCTGTAACTAGCCATCTGGCAGCCCCCAGAAAATGGCAAATCTGACAAATTGTCTTGATGAATTATGGTAAGCTGGTTTGTTTATCACCATGACAGCTGGTGTGATTTTATCACCATTTAAATCCGACGGGAGGGACGTGGCGAACAGCTCTTGAAAGACTTGCTTGATGGGAGGTCACCAGTGTTGGAAAGTTACTTTGAAACTTGCAAATCTAATAATTATTTCAAGTACAGCCAATCTCTAAATCATTTTTGGGAAAAAAAATTTTTGATACACTCCAAGCTATTAACAAAAAAGTAGCTATAATTTGAGTATTTAGAGAACCAGTAGATTTTTATTTTATTTTATAATGAACCCATCGTGTAATTTTGAAAAAAATCAAAAGCTAAATATTTAGCTAAAAACATGTTTCTAAATATAATAAAATGTGGTATATGTATATATTTCTGAGATATTTTATTTACTCTATTGTTTAATATAGATTGTAAACATACATTATATGTCTCCAGTATTCATGTATTGTGAAGTGAGAAACTATATAATAGACATATTATTTACTTCAAACTATTATTTCTAGCTAAAATATCCTCTATACATAATGTTGCTTTAAAAAAAACTCAACTAATTTAGGGGAGAAGCAGAAGTGCCATTCCCCAGAAAAACTGTCAAGATGTCAGTGGGTTTTGAGGTGAACAACAGTGGATGAACTTTTTCACTGGAGGAAGTGTTATTATGGATTATGGACTGTTTTGGTGGTTTAAAGTTACAAATTTCACTTCACAAGATGTTAAGTGATAAACTGGAATGGTGTGGATTACTTGTGGATTATTCCGACGGCACCAATTCACTTCAGAGGATCCATTGGTGAGCAACTGATGTAATGCAAAATTTCTCCAAATCTGTTTCAATGAAGAAACTCATCTACATCATGGATGGCCTGAGGCTGAGAAATTTTTCAGTGAAGTTTAGTTTTTGACTGAACTGGACCTTTGATGTGTCCCACAGTACAGTACAGCGCACTTTTTCTTTGGATCTGTGAGATATGCAAATGACTGATGATGGATTTCCGTTCACAGGGAACTTCTCCTCACGCTGGCCCTCGGTCAGGTCTTATCACTGCTCATCTGTGGGATTGGCCTGACCAGCAAATACCTGGCGGATGATTACCACGCCAACACCCCAGTGTTCCAGAGCTTTCTCAACTACATCTTGCTATTCCTGGTCTACACCACCACACTTGCAGTCAGGCAAGGTAAGGGTGGCTCCTATTGTTCTCTGTGCAGTTTAATAAAAACACTGTCAAATGGAAACATAACGTGAGGTTGTCTGTAAGACAAGGTGATGATAAGACCATAGCAACATACATTTTTTATGAGAGACTGACAGAAAAAAGGTTATTTGAAGTTTTTTCATTAAATTTCTCTTTTGTGTCTCGAGCGTGACCTCTTCTGGGACTCTGGCAAAAACTTTAAAAACTACTAGCCTGTTTCTATTCAGAAATATGTCAGTCAGGCTGTGTGTATAGCTGGGATTTTTTTTAAGAAAAAGGAGCCCTGCCTTTGCTTGTATTTTTTAAGCTATGTTTTTATATTATTTTCTATAGTTCAGTCCCTAGTGAAAATAAATATGCTTAAATGTATTACATTTAGTCCAAGCTCAGTATACTAAAAATACATATTTATGTACTTAATAAAATGCCATGGAATTGTACTTTTAGTGTGGAAGTAGTGTTGAATTCCAATTAAAAACATACTTAGTATATTTGATTGTGCTAAGATAGAACTATAACAAGCATACTTTATTTACTTTACTTTATTTATTTAAAGGGCAAAATTACACAATCCTACACTAAGTAACATAAACATGCATTTTAGGCTTATTAATAAGAAATATGCATTGTGTACAATAGGGTTGGGCGATGTTGACCAAACATCGCGATGGACGATGATATATGTCAAATACACATCGACTAATTCTCATTCATTTGCAACTCCATGTCTACTAACTAGAGTAGACTGTTAGGGTTGGTTAAGGGTTAGTAGTTGACATAGTATGTTGTATGAAATAAATTAACCAGACAGTCTACTAATATTGACTCTAATGACTGCTTGACATATAGTTACTTACTGTTAGTAGAATGTCTATAGTGGACTATCAAAATGAAGTGGGAAAGCATAAATGTATCCTATTTTACTTCTGCTATATTTTTCCCTAAACCATCAATTTTGCATTTACTGAACTAGGTAAATGTGGAAAAATACTCTTTCATTCGTTTATTTTATAGTTCTAAATGAAACATAGGAGTGTATAATAAGTTGTGTCGTAATTTTGATAGTATAATAGTAATTATATTTCTCAATATTTTCACTTCATGTCTAGATGCCAAGTCAGGTTACAGGTGTCGTGCTCCGGTTTTACTTCCTAATTGATTTCATGTTGAGCCTCGTGTCCAAGCAGCAAGCTTTGACACAATGTTTTCTGGCACACTTTCAGCAGGCTAAGAATAGAAACGAAAAACCGTCCTGTTCCTAGCTAAGAAAATATGCCAACTCACAGTCTATTTATAACAGATCACATGTGATTCCCTGACTAACACACTCTTTTTTTAAATATAGAAATCAGGTTGTGTTAATAAGCTCCTTAATGGAGACATTTTTAAAGGCTAAACAGGACCATAAAATGATTTTGGAGGAAAATCTTTGCTGTGCTGGAATCCCCAGGAGCTTTAATTCTTTTATACTGTAAAAGTACATGATTCAGATTGGTTAAGCAAGCAAATATTTTGTATAATGCTACTAAACTCTGCATTTCTCGTTTTAAATAGAATACTGTCATGACAATGCAAGAATTTATGTCTGTTTAATTAATTAAAGTAATCATATGTGTAGTCAGATGGACATTTCTAGCTGATACAGTACCCTTTGATTAGAAAGGCTTTGGAGTTTTATTTTTGGAATAGTCTAGTTGATATAAATGTATGTGTGTGAGTTGTTAATTACATTATAAATAAAAATAATACACACATATGCGTATTTTATATTAACGTTTGTATGTATTTATATTGCCCTTACATTACAAAAAAAACGTGTGCTTCTGTGTGAATTATGTAAATTGAAATATGTAAGTTGCTTATAGCTAAAAGCTATTGCTAAAGTAATCCTGCATTTATGATGTTGTCTCAAGGCAGGATTCAGATGTAAAACTTTGCAAGATGTTTCCATTCACTAAGAGCTGTGTTACACACCGCATGAAGGGTGTATTATACTAATAATAAGTATGTATATATATATGTACATATAAGTATGAATAATAATAAAAGACAATAATAGAGTCACTTTAAGATATTGCTATGGTATTCTGAATGGTTGCTATGGCATTGCTAGGTAGATGGTAACATTTAGGGTTTCTTCAAAGCTGTTTTTCCACTTGTAATGCATCATTTTAATTGACAAGCCTCTGCTGAACCGTATTTGGAAGCACGCAAACATCGCATGCAAAGGCTGCGTACAAACTCATTATTTCAAGCACGCTGCTCTGAGCGAGCCGTCGGCAGCTTCTGCCAAATTGGCGCAGTCTCTTTGTTCTACTCCAGTGACCAAATAGTTGTGTCTGCAGCTTCAGTAAACATGACCATACGCTACAGAAAGCGGGCCGGGAACGTGAGTAACAAGAGGGCAACAAGAGCAGCGGCCTGTCAGACGGCCCGTGTCCACGAGCTCCGGCCGAACAATGATGCTCATCTTCTACAGTCCGACAGCGCAGAAGCTGTCATCTTACAATAGCCTCGGTAAAGTGAAACTCGCTTTTCTCATTTCCTTCCCTTCCCGTCGTCTCTTCTCACCTCTTCTGTGTAGCTTGTAGCAGTCGTGACCCTAGTGCCCCGTTCAAATTGGATTTAAACCACGGCACTGCAGAACTGGTCTGGAGAAGGAGTATGGTGGGGAATCAGTCTTCTCTCTGTCTTTTCTAGTCAAAACTGAATCACTTTTTTTGTGGAGACATAATGCGGTTTCCTGTACTAATGCAACCAGGCAGGTATTAATTACTCGCGGCTGATGCTGATGGCTGACAGAAAGGTTTCGAACGACAGCATTTTGCTCTGCTGTGCGTTATTAAGCCTGATTCATATTATGGCAATTCCAGAACACTACACTCCGCTGATCAGAGCCAATATTAAATACAACTTTTCTAACTTTTAACCATTTTAGAAAGATTTTGCTTGCTCAATCCATTTTAGTTAAGTTGTTTTTGTCATTTCTATTTCTATTAATTTAATAATATTATTATTAGTCATTATTTGCATTTTTATTTTTAGGTATTTTAAAACATCAAGTTATCAAGTTAACATCAAATACATGTATTTTTAGCTAACTATAACCTTTAAAATGAACAAGAGCTATAATTTTTTGATGCCAGTGGATATTCCTTTTGTATTTTAAAAGAATAGTGTTTTCTGATGCATCTGATGAGGTATTCATTCACTGATTTCATTGTATAAACGGTCTTTTGATTGCATACTGTATCAAGTAAGCTGCATTAGTATCAAGTTCGCTGATTTTGAAGATAAAAATGAAAGAATAGCTTTCCAAAGCATAGGAGAAGCATTAGTGTATGAGAACAACCTGTCTGCCCGGTGTGAGGACACAAACTGAGTCAGAATAGCTGTTGTTCCAGCAGGACCGTGTCTGCCCAGCATATGGCTCTCTCTCCCATTGTTTCAGGAATAGAAAACAAATGCAACTGCATGCCAGAATTCCTCTTACCAATCTGTCAGCACTGCGCCACGGCTGCCAAGTGGACGCTGGCAAAGAGAAACGAGTGCATGGCAATAACGGTTATAATCACAAAAAGAAAACGCTGAAAACAGTCACTGTCAGGGAAGTGCAAGGAAATCATGTGTGAAAACTTATTTATTTACTGCTTTGGCTTTGTTCATACCTCAAAGTTTAGTGCTGCCCCAATTCCACCCTCAAACTATTTCAGTGACAAAAGTTTGTTTATTTACTGTATATAGATTGTCTGTTTACAGTTTCATTAAAAGTGACATAAAATGACTGAATATGACATATTGACTAAATGTTGACTTAATTGGTGTTTTGTTGAACAGACTGTAGAATAGGTTCTGTCCCAGGTGTACAGATCTATTTACTCAGTGCCTATTGGCCTTGAGCTGTGGGGGGCGTGGCTGGGAAGAGCCCCGCCCCCTCACATTCATCACTGCCATCTGACATTACAAGTTTGTACAACTTTTTGTACAACAAGCAATTGTTGCTCTCTCCTGCCGAGCTGCATTCAATAAGCTAATTAATCACTTTGATGCAATACCCTGATATTGATTTTATGCCGCTGTGATTTTTTATGCCGCCGTCTGTACACGTCTAGAGAGCTGGCATCAGGGACCTTTTGAATGGCTGATATTAAGGCACAATTATATTTGAGGTGTTTCGGAGCTTGATTTAATTTTTGGTTTCACTTTATTTTGATGGTCCCTTTAACGTATTCTGTTGATTATATGTAACATTGCACCTACATATCTACTAACTCTCAACAGAGTGCTAGCAGAGTATTAGTAGACTGGTAGGGTTAGAATAAGTTGATATGTACTTGCAAAGTTACTTATAGTCAGTAGAGCATCTTTTGGGAGACCATCATAATAAAGAGTTAGTTACTATATTAGTAGTATATTAAGTAGTAGTAGTATTTATTATAGTAGTAGTAGTATAGTATATTAGTAGTAGTAGTAGTAGAATATTAGTTACTAATATTCCAATGACAGTTAGTTGACATGTAGTTGCAAAGCTACTTATTGTCAACAGACTGTTCTAAAGGGACCATCAAAATAAAGTGTTAACAAATTTTTTAAACCTCAAATTCTGTGTTTTGCATTTTAATGTTTTCTGCATTCTATTTTATTGGTTAAGCTAACAGTTAACAGTTTAATAATTTATAATAAGTTTTACAATAAAGGTGATTATTTTTCTCAGAAATTCTGTTTGTCTCTTTTAATATTTCTGGATTTTATAATTTAATAGAACTTTATCCTCAAAAAGGTAATCAAATGAAGACAAATCATTAAAAATGAAATAACCTTTTTAAAATGTAATCAAATGAAAATTAAACTATTAATTTCATTTTTGTCAAAGTGATGAACAACAGTGGTTTACTATTAAAATAAATACTATTGTGTACTATTAAAATATTCTTTGATAACTGAATGTGTATAGAAGATGAAATATACAATAGCAGTCTTTTTCCAGTTTAATTTTCACAGAAAATCCATATCACATTTGAATAGCAAGTTCATGTCAAGTTTGCATCACAGTTCTGTGCCATACTATAAATTCCATTTTTATTACTGGATTCTGCAATTTCATCTGCATTAGAGCCTTCACATGCATTTGAAATACTTATGAAATTGTAGGCCAGGAGGAGGCCTCTGCTTTGTGTTTGCAGTCAGTTTGCAGCATATCCATCTCGCCGTCTTCATTATCTCCTTCAAAACCGAGTGCAAGGATTGCTGGGTAATGTGTGAGGTCAGTGCTTTGTCCTCTGCGTTGATGATTACCCCTGAAAGCTTCTTTATTGGCTTTTTAGAGGCCAGCTGTATCCACTCCTTCTTACTGACACAGATTAGAAGTGTTGAGCTGGCAGTAGTGAGGGAAGAGATTTATTGTTTGCATTGCTACAGCGCCTTGACTCTATCCTGTTCCCCCCATGGACAGATAATCAATAAACTGTGTCCACACGATGATGGGGCGTGCATGTATCCTCCGGTGTTGAGTGTGAATAAGCCATTCATGGCCACACACGCATATATTCAATGCTTTTTTGAGGTTTGTTGGAGTGAGTCTATGGTGTTGTTAGTACCAAGGTCATGAGTTTGATTGTTAGCGCTTCACTGCAATCCTTCCTTAAGAATTTCAAGATATTTTGGCTGGAAACAGGACAAAAAAATCTAAGCTAGAAAAGCGTGTTTTTGCAGTGTATGGATATAAGGTATAATATGAATACACTCACGAAGAGCACAATAACAGTTTTTATAACAATAACAAGTGAAAGTGTTTAAATGTATACAAGACATGGTATGTCTGTAAGCATGAATGACCTACTTACTACATTTGCCAAAATGTGCAGTTTATTTTATAATATGCGGGCTCATACTATATCCCAGAATGCACCTTGAGCATCCATTTACATTGTGATGAATAAAAAAAGCAATATGTGACCCCACAAAACCAGTCAAAAGTGTCAATTAATATAACCTGAAAGCTGGATAGATAATGTTTCCATTGATGTATAGATTTATAGGATAGGATCTCTGTGTATGATTAAAATAAAATATAGTTCTAATAGCTTGTAATATATTTTATACTCACATTTTAACCAGATTATCAAGAAGGTGCTCCAGTCCAGTAAGTGTTCATTTTGAAATATTACTGTACCGTAGTGGCTCGCGTTATTTGTTAGAACGGGTTATTTTCTTTTTCCGAATACAGACGGCAACCCATCCCTGCACTTCACATCCACTGCACAGCCTGAAGCATAACGTCTAAGGTTACAAAGGTTCACTACCCGATCTCGAAATGGTGTGGTCAGAACCTTCGGCACGTAGCCGGGCCGGGGTCTCAGTATAACGTGAGAATCAGCCGGACCGAACTTCGTCAACAGAGAAGGCCTGAAGGTCACCAACCCTCTTGATGGAGGCCAATGCAATCAGGAGTGCTGTCTTAAGTGACAGATATTTTATCTCAACTGACGCTAATGGCTCAAAAGGAGCTTGCCACAGGCAAGGTGACGGGGTGTTTAACCCGACGCGGCCCTCTGAGGACAAAAAGTTGGTGCTTCCTGAGGGATGCAGCCTCCACTGCATCGTGGTATGCAGCTATGGCAGCAACATACACTTTGAGAGTCGAAGGGGACAGCCTGCACTCCAACTTCTCCTGCAGGAAGGAAAGCACCATTGCGATCGGGCATCTCTGTGGGTCCTCTCTGGCAGAGGAGCACCAGTCGATGAACAGACCCCATCTCAATATGGTGCTACCAGCAGAACTTGCTCCTCGTCCGAGGCTGCTTGCCCATTGCATACAGCACCCCAAAACCTTTGTAGGAGGCATCCATGTGGACCACAACATGCCACGTTACTGCAGCTGCCATATGCCCCAGGAGCCTCTGAAAAGATTTGAGAGGGACCACTGATTTGTGCCTGACTGACTCCAGACATGTCAGCACTGCCTGTGCGCACTCCACCGTGAGGCAGGCAGTCATTTCGACCGAGTCCAGCTCAATGCCGAGATAAGAGATCCACTGCACTGGAGAGAGTTTGCTCTTCTCTTAGTTCACCTGAAGGCCCAGATGGCTGAGGTGCCAGAGCACCAGGTCCCTGTGCTCGCACAACAACTCTCGCGAGTGAGCTATTATCAGCCAGTCGTCGAGGTAGTTGAGGATGCAGATGCCCATCTGCCATTAGGGAGACCGGGATCCCTCCGCAACCTTCGTAAAGACCTTGTACTGATGCACTCGACCCTCAAACACAAACCGCAGCAGGGGTCTGTGTCGAGGCAGAATCGAGACGTGAAAGAACGTGTCCTTCAGGTCGATGGCTGCGAGCCAATCCTGGTGCCGAATGCAAGTTAGAATGTGCTTCAGCATGAGCATCTTGAACGGCAGCCTAAGAAGGGACTGGTTTAGAGCTCGAAGGTCCAGGATGGTTCTCAGCCCACCGCTATTTATGGGCATGATGAAGTAGGGACTGTAGAACCCTGACCTCATCTCGGCTAGAGGGACACGCTCGATTGCGTCCTTCGCTAGTAGGACTGCAACCTCCATCCTTACATTTAAGGATATTTAAATACAATTTATAACTACGTAGGAATAAAAAAAAAAAAGAAATACAAACAAACAATTCTATTTGTGACCCCAAATCATATGTGAGGTGGTCACACAATACATGCACAACTTCTGATGGTTCGGCTGGCAGCTGGTCTAGAGCATGGCAGGTTTACGGTATGCAAATGTTGGAGTCGTAGTGTTCCCAACTGTGATGTCACAGTCAGTGTTATGTTCAGATTCACCTGTTTGTCAGTGGTCTTTTTTTTATTCACAAGATTTACACAAGGAGGAGAAAGCATTGGTGTTTGAGGCGTACGGCATGTTGTTTCCCTGTACAGAACTGTTATTATGTAACTATGCCAAGGTAAATACAGTTTTACATTCTATGGCACCTAAAGGTATAGATCACTAAAAAAGGAAACTTGTCATCATTTACTCACCCTCATGTCATTCCAATCCTGTACAAGTTGTTACGCCGGAGGCGTTTTCTGTATCTGAGTTTGTATTTGGTATGTTCCTGTTTCCCCCCCCGGTCCTTGTGTTGTATTGGTTTAGTCTTTTGCCCATGTTTGGTTTTCTGTCCTTATTGTTTGATTATCTA
>JAUMHI010000217.1:463430-493949 GCA_032359435.1 Enteromius unitaeniatus | reverse complement strand
TCTTTCCCTCGATTGCAACCAGTCGTCCTGTCCCTGCAGCTGAGAAACACCCCCACAGCATGATGCTGCCACCACCATGCTTCACTGTTGGGACTGTATTGGACAGGTAATGAGCAGTGCCTGTTTTCTCCACGCATACCGCTTAGAATAAAGGCCAAAAAGTCCTATCTTGGTCTCATCAGACCAGATAATCTTATTTCTCACCATCTTTGAGTCCTTCAAGTGTTTTTAGCAAACTCCATGCAGGCTTTCATGTGTCTTGCACTGAGGAGAGGCTTCCATCAGGCCACACTGCCATAAAGCCCCGACTGGTAGAGGGCTGCGGTGATGCTTGACTTTCTATAACTTTCTCCCATCTCTCGAACTGCATCTCTGGAGGTCAGCCACAGTGATCTTTAGGTTCTTCTTTATCTCTCTCACCAAGGCTCTTCTCCTCCGATAGCTCAGTTTGGCTGAACGGCCAGCTCTAGGCCTTCCTGGTCTCTGGTCGTCCCAAACGTCTTCCATTTAAGGATTATGGAGGCCACTGTGCTCTTAGGAACCTTAAGGGCAGCAGAATTTTTTTTTGTAACAATTGCCAGATCTTCTATGACATATTAATTTAAGATATGCATTCCTGTCCATTACATCACGTTAATGCACATGTTTTGCCCTTTGGTTTCACAACATAAATTTTAAACCATTATTAAATAATTAATGCCATCCCATCATAATTACAATCACAGACCTCCTGCCTTGAACAGTAGACTCTCACTGGGAATGAATCATTTCTCTGGACGTGGTTCGTTCCATCTCTAACACAACTTCTGCGTTTGCTCATTAGTTAATTCTTGGTAGAATCTCTCCTGTTCAACCCAGGGTTGTGGCAGGGGATGTAACGTCTATGTTCCCTCCTTCAGGAATCGAAGGTTACCTTTGTAACCAAGACGTTCCCCTTCAGTTGTTTTAATACGACGTAACATGGGAACAGACCCATGGAAAAGGCCACAACCCTGAGGTCGTGTTACGCAGAGACCCCCATGCAGACAGGCGGACGTGTCAGCAAAAGGATCTGCATGTAACCTTCCCAACCGGGGAAGCAGCCTGCTTCGGTAACACAACGAAACTACCACAGGGCTGTGTCGCCCGACGGAACATTCTGGACTGTCACTGTGAGGTCCCCCAAGTGCCTCGCCGTAGCGGCCATAAAACCTTTACGGCTTGACGAACCACTGTGGGAAGGTCGCAAGGGGAGCCGTCTCACGAATGAGAGGCAGGACCTCAAACGTAGCCATGGTCATGTGCTTGCAATGAACACATGAACCATCCACAAATGCAGCCTCAGACACATTTCTGATCGGTGTTCTGTAGTAGTACTTTTAAAGTTAAAGTAAAATGAGAAGTTTTTCATTTGTGTTCTATTAAGAATTATTAAATTATGATATGCAGTTTTAAATTGGTGTTTATTTTGAATTAATAAATCATGATTTGCAGATTTAAATCACTGTTCTATTTCATTTAATTTGTACATTTGTTTAGAAATTGTAAAAAAAGATTTACAGTATAAACCAGTGTTCTCTTTTTGTAAATTATTATTTAAGGTTTTAAATTTGTGTTCTATTTAGAATTTTAAAAATCATGATTTACATACAATTTTAAATAAATCAGTTAAAAATTATTTGAATAATTGTTATATTCAAAATGAGAGTCAATTATGATTTAAAGTTCTATATGAATATTTTATTTGAACAACAACAAAAAAAATTACAGTATAAACCAGTGTTCTATTTTGAATTAATAAATTGTTTAGAGTTGTACTGTTCTAATTCAGATTAGTATATTATAATTTAAAGTTGTATTATTTAGAATTACGAATTGATGATGATTTGAAGGTTTAAATGACTGTTTTGGAATGAATAAATCATTATGTTAAGTTCTGAATCACTCTTTAGACACTCTATAAGTTATGAAGTTCATTATGTCGTTTGTCTGTCTACAGTTTTCAGGCCTTTACCTGCTGTCCTTCTTCATCATCCTGCTGGGACTGGTCCTGTACTCCTCCTCCTCCACCTACGTGGCACAGGATCCTCGCGTTTATAAACAGTTCCGCAACGCGGGAAACACTATCACAGACACGCCCACCGTGGGACCCCTCGAGCCTTCAGTGACCTATACGAGCCTGGGTCAGGAAATAGAGGAGGAGCCTCGCGTAAGAGTAGCCTGAAGGGGGCGTGGTCTCAAAACCAATCATCAATCACTGCCCGGGCCAGCAGTCTGTAGAAAAACGAATGATAATGATCACTGAATGATGTAATCAACCACGTAGCAAACAAGTACACTGTGATCACGAACTGTCAATAGGTAGCAGTGACCTCTGTATATCTGAGATATCAGATCCATCATGTATAGAAATTATTTCACCTCATTGCCTCTTTCCCCGCGGCAAATTAAGTGTTTAGAAGGATTCGTGCTGACTGTTTTGTCCAAATGCTCAATTGTGAATGTTTTATTTTCTTATACGAGCACAAAGGGTTCATTGTATTTGAAAGTTTGACATGGTTTGTTTCACTACAGTTTCATGAATATTTTACATTTTAAATGAGATCTGACAAAAACTGCATTCTGAGTTTTACAATGCTGATTTGAGCCAGTGCCTTGCCATGTAATATTATTGGGGGTTACATTAGCCAATGAGAAATCACGACTTTAAAACAGTGTCATCAGTAGTGGACATCATGTCATGATTGCATATAGTATTACCTGCTCAAACGTATAAATATTTCCATTCATCGGTCAGAAATATGAAAAGGGTAAAAAAAAAGAGAAAAGAAAAGAATGATTTTACACCCTTCTTTAACTGTTATATCATATAATTTTTTTTTTTCAATATTTGTCATATTTTGTTTTAATTCTGCCACGAAAAAGGGTACATGCATTTGTATTGAATATAAAAGTCTGTGTAATAGCAATTGATTGTAAACTTGTAAAGTATTTTACTGCACTTGTTTTTGTTTTATAAGCAGTTCAGATTTAATTATCATCTTATTTGGATAAAATCCAGTACAATACATGTAAAGTATTCTGAACTGATATCTGAGTTTTGTTTTAATTTTTTATTTCATTCTTAAGTTGTCATTTAAATATTGGAAATTCTTAATGTGTCTGACTTGCTTAAAATAAAGTATATTTGTCTTAAACTCAAAAAAACAGGAAAAATGTATTTGAACTTGCAAAACATTACATGGAAATCAAACATGCATATGATTATCTGTAAACTACAATTTTAAGGGGATAGTTTTCCCAATCATTAAAATACTGTCATCATACTTACTCTAATGTTCTCTAAAAAGTTGTTGTAAAATTGTTGGAGTTATTTGATGGTAGCTATTGATTTCCAATGTATTTTTTTCATACTATGGAACAGCTACTTTTTGTTTGCTCAACAAAATTATTAAGAACACATTCTTATTTTTAATAATGTGTTCAACAGAAGAAGGAAACTCATACATATCTGGAACAAGTTGAGGGTGAGAAAATGATGCTAATAAAAGCATACATCATACAAAAACATTAGGCTACATTGACCCTTGGGGGACTTCAGGTACAGGACAACATCAAAAGTAAAATTCATCTCTTAACACGGTGATTTCAAGATATTCAAGACAGCGCGTAGAATAGATTAGCATTACAAACACACTGCAAATAAGAAATGCGTTTTTGCCATTGCTGTTGGGAAATGAAGTGTTTATCTTATGAATATTTATTACGTAACCTTCCAATAATGCCTACCCGACCGGCTTGGCGAATTAAACGCTAGCACTATGAATGTAAATTAGTTAAAGCAGGTATGTTGCCAAGCAACGTCAGCATTACCTCGTTTATATTCATTAGCTACTAATTTTCCTGAGCGACTCCTGTACCTCCCTGTGACCTCTGTCAGGTGGTTTCTTCCTAACCTTTAACACCTGTGAGGCGGCCGCGAGCTTCTCGGTGACACCGGCACAGGTATGGCAGACCTCAGCGCGACCTGGGAGCGTGAGCTGCTGGAGCAGTTCTCTTGCCTGACTGCCGCCGCAGACGCAGAGGAACCCCATCTGAACGCGGCAGGTGTTACTTCGGAAAGCAGCGACAACGCAACGGGCTTGTTGCATTTAAGTGATGAGGTTCTCCTGGTTATACTGAGGAACTTGGATCCAGTGTCGCTGCTGAGGCTCGGCAGCACGTGCAGCTTATTCTTCCGAGTTTGCTCGTGCAATTCCCTCTGGACCACACACTTCCAGGTATGATTTAGGTTTTTAGTTCATCACAGTCGTTACGCTTTATGCGTTGTACGCACACCAAACACAAGCCAGCAGGTGGCGAACAGTGAATAGCATAGCCTACATAGGGTTGGGAAACCTTTTTTTTTTTTATTAAGACTTAGGATACAAAATCTCGTAGAGGTAACAGCATGATATCAAACCAAGTACAACAATCCGCATCAAAAAGTAAGGTAAGACAATACAAACAAGTAAATGAAATAAAAATTACAACACAAGAAACTTATACACGTCCGATGAAATTTTCTGGGCACGACAATTTTTAAGCAATCTCAGTGAGGAGTAAAATAGTTTAAATTCGTTTAAGAAATGTTCAAAACAGGGTGGAGAATCTCTCCACTTACAACAATGTATATGATACTTAGCAAGAAGGATAACAATATTCACAATGTCAGATGTTGCTGGGAAACCTACTTGTGTAAAATAAAAACTTCAGTTCCACGTGTGAATCCTGTGTGCGCATTTTTTTTTTTTTTTTTTTTTTTTTGAGGTTGCGAAAAGTGGATGTTAAAAGGTAACGTTATTTGCCTTTGTATCATTCTTTCAAGGGATCCGTTCAAAAACACTGATTTATCCAGTAATGAAACAAGCAAATCTTGAGTGAATTATTCCATTCATACACCATGAACTTTTGTTCTTCAGCATTGTGAGAGAACTAAAACCTTTTATTTAAAAAAGACCTTTATCATGCAGCTTGCACACAAGCCCCCTCTTTTATATAACGTTAACAGATGGTATTTAGCAGCGTTTAAATGTTTCACTTTTATTAACCACAATGTGAATTTAATAATTAAACTAAAATCTTCGAATATGAGTAAGCTGTTACAAAAAAAAGATTATTAGTATTAGTAGTAATATATATTTTTTTGTGTGTGTGCATTGCTTACTATTTTGCTTATGTTTTTATTTACTTGCATTTTTATTTATCTATTTTTTTTTTTTAATACATGGTCTGTCTTTGAGACCAATCTCTGAGACCTGCAGGCTTGAAGCGATTTAATGAAATGAGTGGCCCTAATAGGAAGTTCCAGTGGTCACTTGCGTTGTTGTTCTCTCCTAAATCTCCCCACAGGATTCGTTTGGGGTCAGTCTGTCATATACTCACGCCCGGTGTCCCGTAACGGCCAAAACCGCCTTCCGCCTGGTTTTTATGTGGAGATCCCTCTTCAGAAACATCCACTGTAACCGTGCGTTTCAGGAGAAACTCTTTGTCGAGATCCCTCTCGTGCCGCACAAATACTGGATCCAGTGGCTCGTGTTGGAGGAAAGCGTTCCTTTGCCTTCAGTGAGGCTTCCCTGCAGCGATGTGGAGAAACTGTGGGGAGTCACTGCAGATTTGTTCCAGGATAAACTCCAAGGTGATCATACTCGCTCAGCTGTCTCACAGGCTTTTCCGTGTGTAATTTTAGCCTAACGTATGCTATTTTGTTCTCAGAGAAAACTGAGGATTGTGACACCCTCAAGTTTGAATGGAGGGAGCTGTATCATCTTGCACTGAAGCATCATGGTAGTGTCTCACTGGTCTTTCAGCATGTTCTCAGCCAGCAACAAAAGAGTGGTGAGATATTTGCATCCCATTTTGTTAAACTTGTCTGCTTGCCAGGTTTTTAGGAAGCTTAATGGCCAAATAAAAAGTCAGAATGCTGTAAATTTTGTGATTTTATTATTGGCAAAAGAATATCATCTGTAATGCAATATATCACCTTGCTTTAATCCTCTGTGAGTGCTGGAGTGAATCCAGCCGACAGCAGTTTATTCTCTGGCGCTTTTGTATTGCATTTAGACTGAGAAGAATCTGACTCATGCTGACTGAACTGTATTGTCTTAAAAGGGTCATCCGGTGCCACATGCACTTTTACAGGCTGTTTGGAATGAAATGTGTGTTGGGAGTGTGTGTACACAACCACCCTACAATGATGAAGATCCACAGGTAGTTTTGTTTTAATGTAATGAAAATAAGTTGCCCCTTCTGAAATCAAGCCGTTCTCAAATGCATGTCGGTTAGAGTGCGGATCGGGCCGGGCTTGGACAGAAAAATGCGTCCGCGTCCGACAGAGCAGTAAACGAACCCGACCCGAGCCCGACAGGCATTGAGATATTTATGTTCGAGCTCGATCCCAACCCTACACATTTAAAAGACATTTTTTGACACATGCACTTTTTTTTGTGTGGAAAGCCTACTTTTATTAAGCAACATCAGGTACCGTTGGGCTCAGGTCGGGTATCCATCCTCTAATGTCGGCGTGGCATCACACCACTCCCACAGACAGAGGCCACTCCCACAATAGTTGATTGACAGCAGCGTGTCACACAGACTGAACTGGTGTCTTACCTCAGACCCGCCCTGAATGAGCCGTCATCAGACCGGGACGCAGAGACAAGCAACACTCCTAAGAGATTGAGGTGTTTTGTTGCTGAATGTATCAATGAACATAACAGTAGTCGTTTATCCCCGACATCTGAGTGACTGAAGACGCAGAAGATTAACGTTACGTTTGGTTCTGAAGGGAAACGCACCCTTGATTAACCGAAATGCGTTTATGTTGGTGCAAATCATTAATGATCCAGCCTCGCCTAAAGAAGCAGTGAGTATAATGTCTTTTAATAAATCTTTGCAAATCGCCTTTCCTAATAATGAGCTAATTAGCAGGAAGTACACAGAACAGAGTGATTTCTAAAGAGCTGTTTTTGACAGGGTAAAATTTGCTTTTTTTACACCATCTTTGAGAAATTTTAAAACAAACTATATTACAAACTTTCCATTGAGATCCTAAAGAATCATATTTTTGGCTTTGTATGATTCCTTTAACTAAAAGGACACAAGGGTGTCTGGGTGCTCTCATTGGTCTGGTTGACCTTTTATATGTCTCTCTGCTGTATACGTTTCCTTTCCCTCCTTTGAAAGTAATGGGGTTTCTAAAGAAAGATGTAGTAATCCAATTTTTTTGCTCTGGTGAATCACTTCAAACTGCTGTGATGGACCCTTGATTGGAAAGTTGGGGTATGAGTGATGTGACTGAAGAAGAACTGTGACTCATAGTTCACCCTGGCATTTCCTATTTGTTTTAATACTCTAGTATATGAAAGGATCATATTCTATAGTAGTTAGCTTTGAACAGGATGTAGTGCATTCTGGTCAGTGACAATATAAAGGTCTTTCAAACTTCCACCTGAAGTCTTTCTGCAAGATGTAATTTTATATCTATTTCTAAATGCACTTTATTGCAGTGCTACTTTTTTTTTTTTTTTTTTTTTTTTTTTTTTTTTTTCCCATTAGCTTTCAGTCTGTGGTATTGTTGGCACTGACAAACATTTTATGCTCTGATTTTAGCGCACACAGAGCTGGAGTCCATGTACCATCAATACGTCCAGTGCAGGTTCCAGTGGCTCTTCACGTATTGGTTGTTTCGTCAACCGGCTCCGTACAACAAGCAGCTGCGATCCATTTTCCTGCAGTGGAAGAAGCACAGCAAGAGAAAGGTGGCCACCTGGGGTGAAACCCTGTGTGATGTGAGGTACCTGGCCTCCCTGCACCCCATCACCAAAGACTACTGGAGAGGCCGACTGGCCCGGGGTGATGAGAGCCTCGGTAAGGTATTTGGTTAAAACATTTTGAAGAGTTTTTATTAATTTATTGAATGGAGATGATGATAACAACAATAATAGTAGTAATTTTTACAAGTAATTTTTAATTATTTATAAAGTTTTACAACACATGTGACCATTCAAGGACACACAGAGGACCAGACATTTAATTAATTTAGTATGTAAACGGATTGCACACCTTTATGTAAATTAGTAGCTATTATTATTAATAGTTCGTAATAGTAATGCTTTAGTGTTTTTATTTAAACGGATTGCCTACCTTGCATTATTGTAAATAGCAATAAATGTTTTAATTTTTGTTTGGTTTATAATAATAATAATAATAATAATAATAACAACAACAACAATTTGTTTTATTTGAATAGATTACATTTTTCATTAGTTTTCTCATTTTTTTTAATTCATAATTGAATAACATTTAAGTGTAGCATTATTATTATTATTATTTATTATTATTATTATTATTATTATTAATACTTTTAATTTGTTCTTAGCTTGCTTTTTATGTAAAGAATTATGTTGCTATATTACTATTATTTTAATAGTTTTAATTTTATTATTATTATTATAATACATTTATTACTACTACTACTACTACCAGGTGTTTTTTCCTAATAAAATAAAGCAAACTATTAGCCTATTAAACGTAAAACTGCTTTTTCCTCCTCTACTTTAGTTACTGGCTTTTGCAAAATCTATTATTGGTCAGCCTCAGCTGGAGAATTGGGTTGATCTGCAAACCCTTGAAGAGTCGAGCATACCCTGCTGTATTTGATAGTGTTTTGTGTTCTCTGTCGGTCTCGTGTGGTGCTGTCTCTTGAGGATCTATGCCTGTGCTAGTCCTTTGGCAGGAAATGCATCTGTAGATCAAATGTTACTGCTCCAGTCTCTTGTTCTAACTCTACTTGTTTCTTTCCATCAGGGATTCAGACTGTCGGAAACTACTTCTCCATGTGCAAGTCTCTCATGGCCTGGATCTTGGGCCGCGACTGGGGCCGACTGAAGCGAAGAAAGGTACGTCTTTGGAATACATGAAGGAAACTGAACAATACTTCAATCTGAATTTTAAAGTGTACCCCCCCCACACACTTTTGACATGAAGTCCTCTCTCCCTGGTGAGCATTGTGTTGTTTGAATAAATTTGACATGCTGTCTTTCCAGGGACTAAGTTTTCTTCACACATGATTGTTCCCCGATCTGTTCTGAACCGATATCTCTCTTCCCCATCTGAAAAATGCCAAATAATTTTCTCAGAGGACGTGATCTTAAATTTTCCAGCGGTGCTCATCTTCTGCATTTCATTAGCCAGGGAAAATTATTTCACAGGTCACGGCATGAGCAGACGCTTCTATCTAATGGCTGCCTAAATGGATTATAGACGTATCAGGGCATATCCCAGTCAATTACATCGCACTGAGCATACAAACTCTCCCGCCGTTATACGCTGTTTTACAACACGTGTTCAAGGACACACAGAGGACCAGAGAGTGCTTTTTATGTTTTCCAACAAAGGTTAATGTAGTCTGTTTCGTTTCATGTTATGCAAAGCACATACCTACATGCTTGATATCAGCATAGTCTTTGACTAGGATGTTGAGACGATTATTATTTCTTTTGCACCTTTATTAATTTGCAGATTTGATCATGCCGTCAGGAGCAAGGTTGGATGGAGAATTGTTTGCTGATGGAGTGGTGTGTCATTGGCAGGTTTATGAAGACACACTGGAGGGTGTGTATCTTCTGCTGAGGAGGGAGATGCAGGAGACGCTCATCGAGCACGAACGCTTCTGGCAGGTGGCCAAAGTCCAGATGACTCGTGTTTGTACGCTGGAGGAGACGGCTGCAAATTATGTCAACTGGAAAATGATTGAGTCGTTGCCCTACTACAAGTCAGTCCTGCTTGAGTCTGTTTGATTACTCTGTCTGTCTGACTTTCTCTCTTTCCCTCAAAAATACAGAATTGGGTTCATAATATAATGTAATATAAAATGACTCATGAGTTAAAGCGTTTTCAGTATTTTGGTAAATTTGCATTTAACTTTTAGGTTTTATAAAAATACAAATCTTTTATTTACACATTTCAGTTTAAATGCATAATGTTAGCTTTTTTTATTATTCATGTCATTTGTATACTTGCATGCAAACACAATATTTAAAAGTAAAGAAAACAAAAAAGGACATAATTACATAATTTAAGCTATATGTAATAAAAAAAAAAATCAAATTAAGGGACAGGACGCATTTAAAATATCAAAAAGGTGAGGTGTTTTTTATTTATTTATTAAAATTTTTATATATTTTGCTTTTTTTTTTTTTTTTTTTATCTAAAATGAAAGCATAAAATGAATGAAAAAAAATATATAATGTCTGTAGTGGTTTTTGTAAACATTTTGTATTTAAATGCTTATTAGTTAAATTTTTTTTAGTTAAATGAAAGTAATGTAATATTTATAGTTTGCATGCATTTGCAATAATATTTGCATAATAATTTGCATAATATAAGCAAATATTAATAATTAATATTGGAGCAAAATATTGTTTTTATTTGCTTTAAATACAAAAAGATGTATACAAATTTTAAAATATTACTTCAAAATATTACTGTATTTTTATTTGTATTTCATTTAAACAGATGTTATAAATTAAGCTCACTTTGGTTTATATCTATATTTGTTTTTTTTTTATGAAACTAACGCTGCTTAATTTAATAATATTAATGGCGATATTCTTTAGCACGTTGTGCACAAAGCAACTCCTTTTCAGAGCTTATTTTTATAACATGGTGAAAAATCCGAACTGATGCTTTTTGCTTGAAATTAGGCTCTTTCACAATTAAATTAGTGACATTCTTATTAGCTGTTACTCACAGGAGCTGTGCTTTTAGCATTCCCATCGATCACTTATTTCAGGCTGTAAAATGTTGCTCTATTACTCGAATTGCTGCCGTTTCCATTAAAAACTAGTGGTGAAAACATTGAGCTTCAGCAGTGGTTGGCTTTCAGATTGAGCTTTGAAGCCTGGAGAGTGCGCTGGGTGGAGATACAAGCACCGCTGGCAGCTTCAAACAAATAGCCTGCAGTAACTTACGGCCTGAGCTCCGCAGCCAGTCGATGACATCTTTGAAGTGTATGGTGACTGATCTCAAAGAGCTTGGACTGAACTCCGCTCTAAAGTCAGCCTGATCCCACAGAGTACAGTAGTGTAAAAAGTTAAGTGGGATGTTCCTTGAGGCTGAGCGTCTTACATAAGCAGATGTGTGAGTGATTGAAGTGGTAAAGTGCTCACTTGAAGAAATGAGAAGTGTTTTTTTTTTTTTTTTTACCCATACTGGACAAACATTAATGCTATGCCACTTATATTTGCATTTAAAAAAAAAACAAAAAAAAACTCTTCATGTTTGTTTTGTCATTTTTCGGCATGGAAATTGCCATAGAATATAATTTAAGTAATTTTGTTTTAATATTTGCACTACATCTTGCAAAAAATTTTTTTTTATTTTAATGTTTTCTTTTATTCTGTGTTTTTTTTTTTTTTTTTTCTTTCTTTCCTTTCCCTTCTCATTTAATTATGCAAAAGACACCAATTACTTTTTGTACAAGTAAAATTGTTGTAGTTATCTAGTACTTCCCTGCTATCAGATTTTATTGTAATTAATCATTGGCATTGAAACTGCGCTATAATTTGTAAGTCCTGCTTGGCTGGTTTTAAATTGAGCTAATAATCCTCATTTGAGGAGCTACTGTATATGTCTGTGTGTGTGTTTGCTGCACACACATTGAGTTTTCTTAAGTGTTTTTTCCTTCCAGGGCGTTTTGTTTGAAGCTGTACCAGTCATTACACAGGAGCAATTCTCCAGAGACTGTAAAGATGAATGCCTCGTTGTTCAGAAGTGCTTGAAAAATTACTTTCCCCGCAAAAGCCATTACATTGTTTTTGGTTTTTAATTCTCATTGTGGCCTATTAATAAAGGTTGTTTCATTTCCCAAGCTAATGGAAAAAAAAACAAATAATTAGACTTGCCTTGCCTTGTGTAGCTGCTTTCATAATGGTTTTCCAGCTCATGCCTTTTTTTTTTTTTTTTCTTCTTCTTTCTTTTTAAGGCTGTATCTGGTATCTGGTAATTCAGTGTACCTGGATCACGTTCAAGGTTTCTTGCGGAGAAAGAGGCTGATCCGGGATTGGATTTACCTGGAGGAGAACAGCTGGGCGAGACAGTTGCTGCCTGAATCTCTCTACACGCTGCTGGAGTTTGACACCAAGATCTCTCAAGGTGGGTTTAGGTAACATGTGAACATGCACAAAAGGACCCTAAATTGATCTAAATGACTGCACAGCAACCATACATAATCCAGTACCTCAGGAGTTTATATTGGGATTAACCCCCTATATAAAATTTGTGAGCTTTAAAGATGCTTTTTGTCATGCATTAGCGTATAGTTTTATGTAAATACCCGTTTTGGTACCTGGTAAAATTTGGCCACTTTGATTATCTAATGCAATGTAATAAAATAAGAAATACTGCTACTAATTTCTATTGTTTAATATATAACATGTGAAAACTAAATATTTATTTTTATGCATTTTTATTTAAAAACAAAATGGAAGAGTAAATATTGACATTCCATACAATGAAAATTACTATTGGAAATCACTATTAAAAATCAAGTACCACGGCATGAAACAAACAAGCAAAAGTATTAATAATAAAAAAGTAAAATGTTTAATGGTTGATGATGATGATAATAATACAAAATAGGGGTCCAATGGATCATAGGTGACCAATATGGACCAGTCCCCACGGTTCGACACGCATGTGATTTGCAGAGAACTTGATCCATCTTAAAGTTATGATTTGCATGTGTTTTGTTAGGTCTGAAATTGCTCCGATGTATAAAGTTTCAGATAAAGTTGAATTGGGACTCTCATGGAGTTTTCTGTGCTCATCAGCTGTATGCACAGCGAGAGCGTGCCGTGAATCAGGCACCACACTTAACACCTTAACGGATAAATACATGCACACAAAATTGTGAAAATTCTATATTCTTGTATTACTGACGTTAGTACTTAAGTTGGTACCCCAGCAGAAACTACTAGCTTTTTAGTAACACACAACCTGTTGCACCAATAATAATAGAAGAAAAAAAAAAGTACTTATTGTTTGCAGTTTGATTTCATTGTCAATTTAGTATTAAGGTGCATTAGTATGGGGAGACATTTAATGTTTATTTTTATTTGTATTTCTTTTTTTTTTAATTTTCCTAAACCGCTTTACAATAAGACAGGAATGTGAAATGTGTATATACAATTTACATTTAAAATTCTTTCAGGTTGTTTTGTTTAATTTGTGTCTTTTTTTTTTTTTTTCTAATGGCCTTCAGACGTTTATAAGGGTGTGATTTTGTTTGAACAGAGAGTTTGCATGGGGACTGTGTGACGGCGCAGCTCAGTCGGCTCATGTGGCTGTACCTGAACTCTGGGCAGGAGCTCTATCTGCAGGCGCTGAAGGGAATGGTGCTGCAGTGTGCTCAGGCCTGTCTCAGACATCTCAACACGCTTCAGGCCTGTCAGGTGCCTGTGGCCTAGACCTCAATTCTTTTTAGCTGTCTTTTTATTTAATATGCCTAATAATGATTTTTTTTTTTTTTTTTTTTTTTTTTAACTTTTTAGACTTTTTAAGTGTGTGCAACTTTAATTTTAAGTTGTCAGTCTTCAGCTTTTAGTGCACAGTCATTCATTCTCAATTTATGTCTGAGTCAATGCAGTGCACGTACAACGATAATCGTTTTTTTAATGCTGTATTTTTAGCATGCCAAATTATCACTGGCCTCCTTTTTGAGATGCTTTTATTACAACTACCATGTTGCTTTTTACTTGAGTTATTCTCACCATGGTAGACTGCAGGGTTGCTGATTTATTAAAGCACCTCTATGCTCCACTCAAGTCTCGTCTCATTGTTGTTCCTTTTTTGAAGAACGTTTGTAAGTTTCTGGAGAGAGTGCATTTTATATATTTTCAATTCAAGTTTATTTATATAGCGCTTTTTATGATACGAATCGTTGCAAAGCAGCTTTACAGGAAATTAAGTTTCTACAGTATGGTGTTATATAGGAATCTATTACATAACTTATGGCAAAATTTGGTAATTCTGTATATTGTCTGAGGGTTGGTATCCTGAGGCCTTCTGAGAGGGTTGATATCTTCGTGTAGTTGCATTGTTTTGAAAAACGTGAGACTTCATTTGAGGGACAGTAAGGCTATTTAAGTGAACTTCTGGTACTTTGCCTTAAATTTTTATTTTGGTGAAATGGTTCACCCGAGTTACTCCTTACTGAATTAAAACAAAACAAAAACCACTTGATCACTGCCTGATACTACTTTTACAATAAGACGTGTATGTCAGCTCAGACCCTGACATGATGCCAAGCACTTTTCCACATCAAAGTTTGTCGTCTTTAAATGTAGTTTTTATAAGTTTAGGTGCTGGTGTGGATTTAAGCATTCATACGCTGATCAAATCTGTGCATACACACGCTTTATAAATGAGGCCCCTGGAATTGATTTTGATGAACTGCACTTACTATGAAGTTTACACTAACCCCCGGTTTCACAGACAAGGCTTATAAGGCAGAATAAAATGTGTGTTTGAGCTGTCTTAAAATAAAGACACTGACATTTCATGATGTCAGCGCAAAACATTTTGTTGTCAGGTTGCACACCTGGGGCCTGTTTCATAAAACAAGTTTACCAAATAAGCCAGGAAATATAATTATTAAATTTTCTGACTTATTTTGAACCAAATCAACTGGTAAATAAGTCAGACTGAAATGGGCTTAAACGGGGCTTAGCTTAAGCCAGGACTAGGCATTAGTTAAATTACAAAAATGCCATAAAAAAATATTACAGGTGAGCATCTTAACACGGAACAATGACACTGAGGTTTTTAAGATATGTCAGAGCAAGATATTTTTATCTGAGACAGCTCAAACATGCAATTTAGTCTAGGACTAGCTTAAGCCTTGTCTGTGAAACTGGGGGGGGTAATGTTTTCATCTGTGCAATTTTTGTAAAAGTTGCTTAATTTAACGTTTGTGAAACTGGGCCTTAGATTTGAAGGTAAATGTGCACCATCTTACATTAAACAAACGGATATAGAAAAATATTTTATTTGACATTTGTACAAATGAAAAGCATTTTACAAAATGGAAAAATAGTTAATATTTTTGAGAACAAAAAGTGTACATAAATAGACCTTTGGCATTTGTAAAATCTAGCTGGAAAATTAAAAGCTTAACATTTCAAAGACTAATGAGAAGTTCAAACATACTGTTTAGCCAACCAGTGGCTTTCAGTGCACAGTGAGTGGGTCATGTCAACCAGTGCACGTCGCTTTCATATTCATATATATATATACACACGCACAATTCAGCATGCCGTCACACTGTCCTCTGATGCACAATGAAGAGCACCACATACATTCTCCATCTGGTTATGAGCAGCTGTCTGCCTGAGAATAAATATGCATTGCTTGTGAATATGGCTTAGCCCACCTGCACCTTAATGAAGAAACTTCTTATCTCTGCCAGTTATGGAAAATACCCTTGGATGTCATACTGTGGTTCTGCTGCATAGATTCGTAAAGGCACAGAATAACATTACATATCTGCAGACACGCGTAATAAATGCTGGTTAATGTGAGGTTGCATAGCACAGCATATCTATTCCCTTCTTTTAACAAAAAAGTAATGCTAAACCTATGCACATGCACAAGATATAATGAGCACAATCACGACAACCTCTTTTTGAAAACATGCTTGATATACTTTAAATACTCTTGAGTACATAAGCCGTATATAGACGCTTGTACTGTAAATATCTTAAACATTCATCACCTTGGTGCAAAGCTTGACATGACCGCATCGCTGGACTTGATATCAACTATTAAAAATTCTGCTCTGGGTTAAAATGAACGTACTGACACTTAAATCCCTTCTCAAAGCATTCAGATCAACCACAACGAATAAAAAACAACTCAAAATACCTGAGTGAACAAGTTTTGCATTGATTTCGTCCATATTCCTAAGAAATACATGTTATTTGGAGTATATAAAATACATCACAGGAAGCGCAGAACATTCCGTTTTCTGTCTGCCTTTGGAACTCAACCTGTGCAACTTGTTCTCAACTGAACTGTGCCATGGCGTTAAAAAAGCAGCTCATATTTTATTCTAATTAAAACTAGTTAATCGGCATCCTGAATAGATTAACCTGGATTCCTCTGCTGTTGTTTATTTTGAAATAGAACATGTTTTTATGGATACTAAAGCACACTAAATACAGGATGATGAAGGACCTTTCAAATGCGGTTTCTGTCGCTTTCTTTTTTTTTGGATGTAGAGAATCCTGAAAGTCGACCTGCGACCTGTAACTGTACAGTAGAGGATGGATGGACCCGGCTTCTTTGGGTAAAACAACTCACTGAATTTCATGAACGTCACAAACAGGAACACAAGGCACTTTAGGACACCAACTCTACTTCCCCTCAAAGGCGACTGACAGAAGCAGTATGAGGAACTCGACCTCAAGCAATATCAATAAATACAATAAAACACCTTGAAAATTCAATGTCCACAAGAAATCTGAAAAAAAAAAACAAACAAAACAAGAAACTTGTTGTAAAGACGTCCTTGTAAACTGGATTCACAGCTTGGTCCAACCTTCAGTAGTCAGAAAGACCTTGTTTGTTTCCATCAGGTTGACTTTACTTTCCCTTCATGAGCTCTAGGAGGGCGGTCTGTCCTGACAAGGTGGAAATGGAAGCATCATTGCGTCACGCAGTTTTCGCCCATGTCCTGTGCGTAACGGTCCGAGATGACTGTCCGCAGCTCGTCAATGTCTTTCCTCAGCTGGCACACCTCCACCAGCTTGGCCCGCAAGCCGTCCTCCATCAGCGGCTTCTCGTTCTCCTCCGCTGAGCAGCTCATAGCTGGAAAAAAGCCATTGTCATTATATTGGCTGATATATATATATATATATGTGTGCTGCAATAAAGTGCATTTATTCTTAATTATGAAAATGTTAATGTCTTTTAAATGACACATTATTTTGCTTCATGGTATATTAGCAAAGTTAAACGGATAAAATTAAACCGTTCTCTTTCTTTTTACTAGCCTAGCATAATGCTAAAGGTCCTTGCACAATGAGTCAGAAATGTTTGTGTGAAGTATTTGTTTATTTTTTATGACGGAGAAAAGTTTAGGAGGCAAACATGGTTGACATTTACACGCACAAGGAAGGTCATATTTATTTTTTGTGTGCAATGACCTTTTTGTTCTTTAAAAGAACTATCTTACGTTCATCAAGGCTGCATTTATTTAATCAAATATAGTAAAACAAATAATTTTGTGAAATATTATTACAATTAACTGTAATAACTTCTATTTTAACATTTTAAAATGTAATGTATTCAAAGCTGAATTTTCTGCATTATTTGTCCAGTCTTCAGTGTCACATGATCCTTCAGAAATAATTATAAAATGCTGATTTGCTGCTTAAACTTTAACTTCTCAATAAATTATGTGGAAACTGTTTTTTTTTTTCATGTTTTTGGGATAAATAGAACATTTTAAACTATTAGTTTGAAAACACAGTTAAATGTAATCTTCGGGAAATGTGAAAATTAATACCCATCTTTACTGTACTCATACTGTATTGTACAATAATGTGATGCATTAGTGTTCTACTTTTGTTTTTAGTGTTCTAGATTTTAGTGTTTACTTTTAATGAAAAAATATTTAAACGAAGTGAGAACTAAAATATAATATTTAAATTTAAACGAATAATAAAAAAAAACCTAATTAGTGCTGTCAAGTTTTTAAAACTATGTATATGTATAATTTTTACTATAAATATTTAATATATGCTTTTTTTTTATATCTCCATGCATATTTGTGTTTATATACACATAATAAATATACACAGCACACATCCATATTTATGTAAACAAAACTTTAACTTTAAATGCAATTAATCGTTTGACAGCACTGTAAATTCATAATACTGAAGGTAAAGTGCTATAATAAAATTCTGTTCATCCCTAGTCACTCTGAATTTCTATCTTATTTAAAGTCACACAAGTTTATTCTGGATTATACTGTAACAAGATATTAAGCTGCTAAAGCTAGATTGGAGGAGTATTTACATTTGATGCCAAGCAGCAGGGCCAGGTTGGGCTCTTTGCCTTGAGCTCTCTGTGTGAGGACACTGCACAGGCCCTTCAGATCCAGCAGACACAGGGACATCTCCTTCAACAGGGGCCCGGCCTCCTTCAAACAGGACCCGGGGGTCACATTCAGCGTCTCCTCGTCTGGCCGTCTTTGGTTCTGTGGAGATAAAAATACAGACAGAAAAAACACTCAGCAGGGTGAATCAGGACAGAGCCTTTCAAGGGAACATTCAGCGTTTAATTTTAAATTATGAAAGTACAATGAAGGCCCGGCTTGTCACATTTGCCACTGGAGATTTGGGAGAATGGTTCTTTTCACCTTCAAATGCTATTACGGACACAAAGAATGTGTCTAAAGTATGATTTCAGCATTTTACGCTGCAGAGGAGGAGGAACTTTCAGAGTTTGGACTGCAGCGCTGATGACTAAGCTTAACAATTGTCTGCGTTCCTGATATAGATTACCAGCGCATTCCCTCTTAACAGAGCACACTCAAACAACAGCTACAAGAATAAATTCATAAGCAGCTGTTTGTGAAAGCTGTTCAAAATATTTAACGGTGAGAGGTGGAATTACTAGCACTTACACAGCAGGAAAGAATCTATTGGGAATGGTGGGATAATAAAGATAATTCATTCACATCTGGTGAGAATCTGCTGGGTCTTGTACATTATAGAAGACACAGATATTCATTTATACTGGTGCTGTCCAGCGATTGATCAGATACATAATATATGTGTGTGTGTACTGTGTATATTATATTTATTGTGTATAATATCCAGTCTTCACTATATACACACATACTGCATATATTTTGAAAATATGTACATAAGTATATGCGATTAAGTGCATTCCAAAAAGTGCATGTGTGTTGTGTATATTTAATATGTATATATGGAAAATATTTGGAATGGAAAATTGTGAAAATATTTACTTGTATATACATTTATATAATATAAAATATTAAATATACTTGTATATATTTAAGAAAAATGTTTACATATAAGAATATATAATGTATGTGATTATATATATATATACACAAATATATATTACGTAAACAAAAACATTTTTGTTATTTGTTATTTATTTGACAGCACATATAATTTATATCATGTAAAATATATAAAAGTAATTTTTTTTTTAAATGTATATATTCATGTGTATATATAAATATATATACTATTTTAACGTAATATAACAATATAATATACATACATGTAAGTATTTTCACAATATATGCTTTGTGTGTATTCATATATATATATATATATATATATATATTTTTTTTTTTAGGGGTGGAACGGTTCACAAAAATCACGGTTCGGTGGTCCGCGCTTTCATGGTTGCCTAGTAACAGCAGCCGAAGCGCTTTGAAATCGGTGGAGGAAGTGATGCGTTTTCCGCTCGTTTTTAGATGCTTACCCTTGAACGTACCCTTATGTTACATTTAATGCTAAAGTATCGTTAACGCCAATACAAACAGTATTTTAGTGTGTTAGAGCAGAAAGATGCAGCTCTGGTTAAACAGCTGGATGTTGGGTTGAAATGGCAAAGGGAAATGCCTAACGTTACCTGAATGCCGCGGTGATCGTTTGTAATGTGTCTTTCTGGTTCTCGTCTGTTTGGGGGTGGGAGGAGCAGACGAGGGTTCCCTGTCCCGTAGTTTGCGCTGCCTTGTTGAACGTAGCACTGAAAACATTATATTTTACACAGTTTACTCTCTCTCTCTCTCTCTCTTTTTTTTCCGGAATCATTCGGTTTGTATGTGTACCGAACCGAAAGCCTCGTACCGAACGGTTCAATACGATTATGCGTATCGTTACACCCCTATATATATATTTATAATTTTTTTTATTTATGAAAATGTAATATGCTTATGTTTTTTTATTAAAATAGCTGTTTTCTATTTTAACATAAGACTTTAAAAACCCTTAACGACCTCAAACGTCTGAACAGTTGTTTACGTGAACACCTAAAATACATTAAAAAAAAAAACTTGTTTGAAATGAATGAAACACTGGCTGCAAGATCTGTGGTTTAAAAGCGGTTGTGAACTACATCAGGAGTCCACCACGGTCCTTTTTTCCATAGGATCTTTTAGATTTGGTAATCAAGGCTTTCTCGTGTGAGAAAGCCAGCAAGCTAATAATGTGGTGTCGCTGTGGCAGTGGTATGATGTACAGTCTCAGAGCTGTTGAGAGTCTGTGTGCGTCACGCATGACTGCAGCTCTGCTCTCGCTCACCTTGAGACGGGCGCGCTGAAAAATGACGCCCTGAATTCTAATAACGCACTGAGGGCCGCTTGGGTTATTCATGACCGACTGCCATGAGAAAGCAGGGAGAGGATTTTAATGGCACAAAAATGAGCCTTCAATCAAGCCTCTAACTTCCTCTAGCAGGATCATCTGTATCGTTTAGGATGAAACTGTCTAAGCGGACTTTAGAGTCCCTTTGCGGGTGGTTTGGACAGCCGTACCTGCTGAAGAGTTTTAGAGAGGGTTTCCAGTTCCTCCTCGCGCTCCAAGAGCTGTTTGCGGAGCTCCTGTGTGATTCCTCTCTCCTTCTGCAGCTTCTTTTCCAGAACCTGTAAGAAGGATGGCAGACAGCGCTCAGTGCATCTTACTGATAACACAATTCAGTGTGATCATTAACATGCAAGACACTGCCTCGTCATCCATCCAAGATTAAGAGCCAATCCAAACCAAGCTTTCACAACCAAAGATAGAGAATGACCTCTTACCGACATCTCCAGAGTGAGTTTGTCAGTCTGCTGCTTCTGGTTGTCGATCAGCTGAAAAAAAATAAAAAATAAAATCAGAGTGAATCATTTCACACGGCTTTGATTTGAAACTCTTTAAATTAGTGTCTTTTGTCTTTAAATATAGTACCTAGACAGCATTTCGGATGTATACTATATTGGCCAAAAGTCTGGAAACAATTCCAAACTTTTTATTTAAAGGTTTCAACTTAAATGCTTCAAATTAGTCTTTTAGTCTAATATTATAAATATATGCAAGTATGCATCCATATATATATGTATATGCTATATACACATTTATTAGTAAATCTTAATAGATCCTCATTACATATATCAAAGCTTCTGTGGCCTTCCATTATTATTTTTTCAGTCCGGGCGGATGATTGGCCTGATTTCATCCCCGTGTTTACGCCACGTTTTCTATGTTTTAATATGCCCAACATGCCCAGAGAAGAAACAGCAGTCAGTAAACAAAACAAAATCAAATGGACAAGTGTTATTTCAGCATTTTATGCTGCGGCGTGGGAAGAACTTGTACTTCAGACTGTAGAAAATAACCTTTAATAACATCAATATTTTCAATCTACCAGTGATTTATTGATTATAATGCACTACAAGACATCTGCGGCAGAAACATCTGGAAATAAAAGCAGCAAATGATTACAGTAATGTGTTTTTAAGCATCATTAGGTGCATTGTGGGAGATCAGTACCAGGCTGTTCTGGCTCTGTTGTTCTAGCAGACGAGTGTTTTCTCTTTCCAGCTGCTTCAGGTCCAGCATGGGCAGCCGTATGCCGTCCTCCAAGCACTTCTCCACTTTCTCTTGCAGGCTACAAACACAAGTTTTATCATTCAGTGGGTAAAATGAAATAAGGCACAGAGAGAAATCTTAATAGATCCTCATTACATATATCAAAGCTTCTGTGGCCTTCCATTATTATTTTTTCAGTCCGGGCGGATGATTGGCCTGATTTCATCCCCATGTTTACGCCACGTTTTCTATGTTTTAATAGGAGCACACAGCACTTTGATCTTCAGCTCACTTAGCAAGGACTGAGCACTTTATATAAAAAAAGTGGCTTTCAGAAAGCAAGCAAATCAAAAGCAATGCTTCTGGCTGTGAGGTCGTGAGTGTGTGAGCGCAGTACCTTTGAACAGCAGCCACAAGCTCTTTCTCCCGGATGGATTGTGTCTCGATGAGGGCATCTTTCTCCTGCAGCAGGGCTCGGTTCTCCTCCAGGGTTTTCTCCACCTGGACGACGGTGTCCTCCAACGCCTGCTTCTTCCCCTGCACGTCCTGCAACTGAGACGCCACAATACAGAGTTGAGTAACGCTACAACAATTCATGAACAATTTACACGCGTTTACAAACACCATTTTGTAATGTTTACTCAAATGTGAAATCACAATTTTTTTCTTGCTTTCCAGAAAATTGCTCAAATCAATGATTGAACATAGCCTGGGCCTGCCAATACTTGCTATGCTAACATTCTTTTCGTGAGCAAAGTTAGTCTGGCCATGCTGCCGTTTTAGAGCATTTCAGATTCCCAAAAAAGTGGGAACCAATGAGAAACGAGCTCCCCCCCCTTCCCCTCCGGCACGAATGAGGCGGGTGTAACACGATGACACAGCAGTTCTGCAACCATACCAGCTTTTAAACATGGCGTGTACCGAGCAGCAACAATCGTTGGACTCTGCTGTTGCAGCTGTTTTGAGAAATGTTCATGACAGGTTTTCTTTGAAAATGGAGCAGAAGTAATTGAAGTAGGTAAAGACATTTTCCTGCTGCTTTAATGAAGCTACCTACAATTGGTTACGGTGTCTTCAAGTTCCATCGCTACGCATACTGTACGTCATCGGAATGAGTTTTCTGATTGGTTGTAGATTCGTCCAGTAGTATACAGAGGCATCTGATGGACGCAGGTTAAGCCCGCCTCCCAGAAGGCGAGTAGTATGCGACTATAAAGCTCCTATGAGCTTTATAGTCGCGGAAGCCAGGCTAGATTAAACATGTAGGTGACACTAAATCACTATATATTTAATTGATTTATTAATTGTTTTCAGAAACAAGTAAAATATTAAAATATTAGTAAATAAGTATTTTTTTACTTTTTCTATATTAGAGCGTATAAACCTTACTAAATTTTGTTTTATTTTAGATTTATGCTTAAAGCAAGTTATCTATGGAAAATTAAAAAGAAAATAATTTATTGAACAATTTTTGGCCACTTCCCACTGGTTCAATTAAATCTTTAGTAACTTCCAATTGTGCTATTTTTAATTGTGTCATGGATTTGTTAACTTTAATATTTTTCAAAATCAAAAAAAAAAAAAAACATATTTAAAAGTAAATTATTATTTAAAAATTACATAATATTTTGATTTGTTTAATCCTTGTTGGTCACTAAATGATTTCATTTGTGTCTTGTTTTAATGTTTTGATAACTTCACTATTTCTCAGAAAAGTAAAAAAATATAATGCTAATACAAAATTAGGAAGTGTTTAGATGTAAAATATTAGTAGTTCAGGATTTAGAAATATTTTATTTTATTTGTGTGTTTATTTTGCTTATCCAATTCTTGTTTTTAGCATAAACCATACATATATTATTATTTATTTTTGAATAAAACAAATAATGTTATTACATAATTTCAAATTAAGCATTTTTTTTCTCTCTTTTTTTCTTAAAAACATCTAGTACACAAATTGATCTTGTTTTAACTTGTACTGAAATAAGTAAAATGATTTTCTGCAGTAAACTGCATTGCAATAAACCCAATGCCAACACAGAAAAAATCTGCAGACATCATTCTGGTGTAGCTTAAAGTGACAGATCCCTCAAACTACGCCAAAGTGCTAAGCAGGTACGAAAACGGGACACAAAACATTAGCTATGGACTGTCAGACAATATGAATCTTCACTAGTAAACCTCTCAAAACAATGATTTAATAACCCACAAGTAAGATTATTCCCAACCATAATGAAGAGCGCCTGTGACATCAGCAGCTGTTTGTGCCGATCTATTAGCAGAACGCCGTGGGGACTGACATTGCTGTCTTGGTTTAGCATTGAAAGGAGACGCTAATTATGCCCTGATTAACTGAACCAACACTTGGAGCTGACAATCAGATTTAAGATTAAACATGATGGTGATAAACTAGGAACATGTAGCATCTAAGCTAATCGGGTTAATGTAAAAGACTGTTAAATCAGGTTTTGAAGTGTAGGACTTCACCTGCTGAGCCTGCGTCTGGACCTCGTCCAGCGAGGGCAGGTCTGCCAGGTACTTCTCCAGCGTCTCGATGCGCTGCTGCTTCTCTTGATTCTGCTCCTGTTCACGCTGGCATTTCTTCTTTAGACTGCTGATGTAACGGTCACGTGTCTTCATCTGGAACCAAACACAACAGGGTGTGGAACACTTGACTCATTTACTAAGCACATTATGTACACACAAATTAGTGTGAGAAATCTGTATGAAACACAACTGAAACCACAAATATGCCAAAATAACATACATCGGACTGCCTTATAATGATCCTAAAATGAAATTTTTGATACAGATGTATAATCTTTAATATAGTTTATTTAATATAATTTATAATGTATATAAATTTTAATATAAAATGTATATATTTATATATATGTATGTATATATATATATATATATAGTTTTTTAAATAAATAAATATTGATATATTATTATAATTTATAATGTATAGAAATTTAAATTTTAATATAAAATGTATATATTTATATATATGTATGTATGAATGTATATATATATATATATATATATATTTTTTTTTTTAAATAAATAAATATTGATATATTATTATATTTTTATAATTTATAATGTATAGAAATTTTTATATAAACGTAAAATGTATGTGTATATATATATATATGTGTGTGTGTGTATATATATATATATATATATATATATATATATCTTTTTTTTTTAATAAATAAATATTATTTTTATTAATATTTTTTAAATAATACTGTGATTATTTAGGAGAAAATATCTGCGAAAAGACAAAACAAAACAAAAAATGTATATTTTGAACAAATCACAAATTACTTTCCAAATAAAATTTGTATATATATGTATACACACATTAATTTTTATTAAGAAAAACCTGATAAAAATGAGTGAAAATAAAACTAAAAGAAAAGAAAAAAAAGTCACTATTTGTATTTAATGTTCATTACTGTACATTATTAATCTGAAATCATGAGATTGTTTGTAATTGTTTTATTTCTGAAATAACTATGTATAAAGTAAAAGAAAATCAACAAAAGCAAACAAACACTTCTTTTGGTTTTAGCAATAAGCTACTTTTTAATACATTTTATTGCTATCTTTATAATATCATACTATATTTCTCAGAGTATATAATTAGTTCTTTATGGTTTGGGCGTGTTTTATGCAAATATCTGACTTCAGGCCTGCGATTGCTAATTTCCAGAACCCCAAATTCATTAACATTAGATACGAGGTTAAGAACAAATTCATGTGTGTGTTCACGTGTGCTGAATTAGACGCACTTACTCATCAGAAATTGTTCTGTGCGTACAAATCCAAAATAATCCATGCAATCATAAGCGACTGAGGCCCAAATATTTTAGTAGCACAAGTGAAGATCGATCATTAGAAGCCCTCACCTTCTCCTCCAGTTTCTTGATATCTTCAGTGTATTTCTGTGTGTTCTGTTTGAGGAACTCGCTGAGGTGGATGACCTCCAGCTCTGCCGCAGCTAGCTTACGGCCCAGCTCTCCGCTCTCACAGCACAGAGGACTCATGCGCTCCGGAAGCTGGGACTTCGGACTCTGGCTGGACACCGGACTGTCATACGGAGAGTCCTAAAACATCAGCGGTAGTTAAGTGACCATTTTTAATCTCATTATAAAGGTATTGTGTTATTTGAATCAGTAGTTACCAACAAATATATATAAGTGTTACCAACAAATTTTCAGGGGAAGTTGTTAAAGGAAGGTTGATTTGTTTCTAAATGTGCTGTGTATGTGATGCTTCACTACGAGGCATCTTTGATTTTCGCTTTTTGTGTAATTTGGATGCAAAATGTGTGCCTTTTCATTGTCAAAAGTTGGTAAAAGCTGCCGAAATACATGTTAAAAATTCCTACATTTTTGTTAGGTGCTTTTAGAAGAAAATGTAAGCTAAATTGGCAACATTGATTCATTTTAGTACCTTAGCTTTGAGCAGATAGGAGTCATCATAGCGCCCCCTCTGGTTTTGGAGGACTTGTTGCGCCCTTAACTCGTTTTCCCTGATCCTCGCATGGAGCTGAAGGATTTGCTGCTTTTGCCTAGAAATCGCAAATCAGTAAGACACTCAATGTTCACTTTGATTTCACTGCTTCAGAGCGCTTCTTTGGGGTTCCATGAGGAAAAGTTGTGTTATAAACAAACATGCTGAAAAATTCCTTATGAGCAGGAAGGACATGCTCGCTGGAGGCGGTCGCTGTGATGTGGCTTACTTTCCCTAAAAATTGTTTTTACACTTGTAATGACATTTTAAAGTGTGCTTGTTGCTTGGTTTAGACATGTTCTGCCCTTGAGCAAAATGAGAGAGGTTGTGTGGTTAAACCTTACTAGGCATACTAAAAACCAGCAAGATCAGAGAACGGATCGCTAAGCTATCTTTTGGTGCCTAATGTTTTGATCAGTTAAAGGTGCTGCAAGCAATTCGTTTGGAAAACATCGCTCTTTCCTAACTGAAATATCTGAATTACATGTTCTGAAAGATATCTTTGTGATGACCAAACACGGCCAAAAAATTCTGGGACACAAAATATAATTCAAAAATTCTTTAAAAAGGTAAAATAATAACAACAACAATAATAATACAAATGATTAACATGTTACAAAAATATAACTATTTTTCTTTAAAAAAAAATGTGTAAAAAAATATTAGTAATAAATATTTTTATTAAAACGATTAGAAATTATTTCAGAGAAAATATCTCAATTACAAATTTTCTCTTACAAATAATAAAAATAATAATAATTTATAATTAACATATTTCAATAATGTGATGTTACATCAAAGAAAAGGTGTAAAACATACTAAGAATAAAAAATTAACTGTACTAAAATAATTAGAAATTATAGACACATATATATACACACACACACTAACGTTCAAATATTTTGGGTCAGTAAGATATTAAATGGCATTTAAAGATTTCTTCTGCTCATCAAGGCTGCATTTATTAAATTAAAAATCCAGAAAAAAAACGTAATATTGTGAAATATTATTTCAATTTAAAATAACTGTTTTCTCTGTGAATATATTTTCAAATGTAATTTATTCCTGTGATACAAAGCATAATTACTCCAGTCTTCAGTGTCACATGATCCTTTCAGAAATCATTCTAATATGCTGACACACACACTCACACAATAATAATTAACATTCATAATTAACATAATCCAAGAATGTGTAAATTCACATATGAATAAATAATAACAATGACAATAATAATTAATAATTGCACCATTATTCCAGAAAAAATTCTAAAAGTAAAAAAGTGTAACACTATATATAATTTTTTTTTACTATTTATTAAACAAAAAATACATTATTTTGTTGTCGTTTTAATATCCACTATGTTCCTCACACAGTATGAATGGGCCCTTACCATTGATTATAGGTCAGTGGACTTTATACAATGAAAATATAAAGCTGAGCTTTCCACCTGTCAGTCATGTTGCAATTAAATATGGCAGCCCATATATATGAAACTAGGATTAGAGAGTGTAATCATTTCTGAGTGTAATATTTATATTCATATTCATGTTTACTTCCATATTCACTTTCATAAACAATCTGTGGAACAATTTTGCTAATCTCTCTTGATTTCAGCATTATATTTGTAGGGCAGGGTTTTGAAAGAATAGGGGGTGAAAGAGCAGTTCCCAAACACTCCTTTAATGAGGTAAACTACATTATGTAAATGAGCAATCTATAAACAAACAGCTAAACTGTCATGTGACCTAGAGGCCTGAGCAACACCAGACTGATGGCCGGCTAAAAGTGTTTCCTCGTATGTAATTGTTGGCAGAGACGCGTGGCAGAGCGCGGTGCGTTTGTGTCTGAACATTGAGCGTCTGCTCTGTGGCGTCTGAGGCACTGCCCCGTCTGTCAGAGCTCACCTAAAAGCAAAGCCACACTTCGGCTGACGGCATGATACTATAATTACATGCGCTCAAGGTCACAGCAATCACTACAGGGTCAGAGTCGTCATGTTAAATTAGTGAAGCATCTGCCCCTTCCCAGAAACAGGAGCTAATGACAAACCTACAGACAAATACAGAGGATTCTGTTACTTTATTTGCATGGGGGGTCAGGATAGGCCTTGTTCGGACAAGGACCGTTGAGAGATGACAGGAAGTGATGCGTAGAAGCAGTGGCATGGCATGAGTGAATGAAAACAATAAATTTAGTGAAATAATTGTACATTACACAACATTAACTTGAACTATAATATATTTAAAGGTACATTGTATAATATAATATAATTATAGGCTCCTGGTGGTTCTGCCTGAATTTACCCCCTAAGTTCAATAAATATTTGACCCAACATCCTGAAAAAGGTCTTGTTCTTAGCGTACTTAATGTGACCAAAAAAATACATCTTTATAATTCATTCTATTTATTATAAAACTGAATGTCTCTAGACCATTCTAATTTTTTTTTTACCTGATTTGAATATATATCTGACCCCACCACCTAAAAACCACCTTCTTCTTTGTGTACAACTTCATGAGTACTCTAGAAGGGTCTTTATTTACTCACCGGTCAATCTCCAGTTCCCTCTGCCTCAGGAGTCCCTCTTTAATCTTTACCAGGGTATTGACAGGGAGAGACGTTCCACCCAGCATCTGCACCAAACAAAAATTATAGCATTAGAACTGCTCATCTGGTAAACACACGGGGTCAGGCTAGCGTGTACTTATGGTAAGCACACTGTAATTAGCATACTCTGTCATCATAATCACCATCAGCAACAAACTGCCACTGAAGCCATGCAGCATTACACTGAAGAACTCCAGGGGGTTTGTAAAGGTCTCTTCTCGGCTCTTTGCACTACTGAATCTAATTATGCATTTGTTTATAACTTTATTGCATGTTTTTTTCTAAGCAGATGCATGACTCTAAGTAAGTTAGATTTCAAATAATTATTTCAAAAATTATTTTTTTAATTTTATAAATGTAAACTTTCAAATTAATGAATAACTTGCAATTAATAATTATTTATTTTAAAGAATTAATTTTAAAAACCCATACTTTGAAATTAGGCTAGCAAAATATTGTAAAATGTCAAATTATATTTATTTGAAACATTATCTTATTTAATATTTCCAAATGAATTAGTCCAAATGTACGATGCCTGCATGTTTATTGTTTTCGATTCTTTGTTTTCTGAGCAGCTGTTCAGAATTGAAATCCTGCACTTTTTTTTTGCACTGGACACCGAATGTGGAATGTTACATTTTATTTATGCAGACCAATGGCTACAATCCAATAGATTATGTATTTAACTGATGCGGCTACGCAGGAGCAACCGCAGATACCAATTACACCACCAGTTATCAGATATATTAGTCTCACTTACATCAACTCTTTAAAATAGTGAGTATTGTTTCCCTGACCCGACTGGACAGACTTGACCGGCCGCCAGGCTCACAAATGCCAACCCTATAAATGCGGCACGTATCAGCGGCGCACTCTAGCCTGCAAACATGCCTTTATTTGCCTCTGGAGAGGTTTTAGTCCCAGCAGCAAACTGCACCGTGATAAGAAGCAGGTGCCACTTTCATTGCCAGGCCTCCCTCAACTCTTCACATAGCTAGGGATATTTTTAACAGTCAGTGTGTGGTAAATACAACGAGCTGGCTCAAATCTCCACAGTTTGTGCCACGAGCACCAACCACTTGCACACAAGGAGCTGTGCAGAAGGAGTCCATCACTGGTTGGGTGGTTGGCAGCAGAGACAACAAACCCAGGTTGGGAAGCAGATGACAGAGAATGGATGGAGAGAAGTTGAGTAGGCAGCTCTCTCTATTCCCTCTTAAACGATTAGTTCATCCTATAATGAAAAGCACTATGACTTTCTGCCTTAACTTAATATGCATAAAAAGGGTACAAAAGAACCAGAAAAGTTGTAAAGGTAGTCTAGCAAATAAAAAAGTATTTTTTAATAAATCTGCAAAAATGTTGTGTTTTTCTGTCAGTATGGGGTACTGTGTGTACATTAATGAGGAAAAAAAAAAACTTATTTTAAACTAAATGATATTTAAAAATTAAATTTAGGGGATCTGAATACTTTCTGTACCCACTGTATACAGGTCCTTTTAAAAAAATAGCATATTGTGATAAAGTTCATTATTTTCTGTAATGTACTGATAAACATTACACTTTCATATATTTTAGATTTATTACACACAACTGAAGTAGTTTCAAGCCTTTTATTGTTTTAATATTGTTGATTTTGGCATACAGCTCACAAAAACCCAAAATTCCTATCTCAAAAAATTAGCAAATCATGAAAAGGTTCTCTAAACGAGCTATTAACCTAATCATCTGAATCAACTAATTAACT
>JAUMHI010000217.1:420130-453141 GCA_032359435.1 Enteromius unitaeniatus | reverse complement strand
AATAGCAGTAACAAGTAATATATAATGTATTACAGTTTGGAAGTAACTTGCACGACACTGCTTTTTTGTGATACTGACACTGATGACAAGAATTCTGAAATAACTATAATACCTCAAATTTAGATATCATAAAGACCTTGCATCACCCACCCATATATGAAAAATACAGACTGTACAAACAGGCATTATTTTTTTCTTCTTCATGAAGGATTTTCCATTTAGATTTTAGAAGTTATATCCATTCTTCCAGTCCTGATGTTCAAACATTTGGAGGTGTTTAATTAGGCTGGTTTTGGCTGTACGTGACTCCAGTTGGGTCCATTTCTTAGGGGGGGTTTTCTAAAAGATGGCTTGCTGCGTTATAAGACAAGTTTTGATATGACTTCAAATGTAAATCAACCTAAAACCCAACATGTATGCTTGTTTAGTGCTCAAAACAGCACAAAGTAAACAGCTAAAAAGCCATACACTGTAGCAGTAGCAGCTAAAAATATGAAAATAAAAACAAAAATGCCAAATCCAAAACTAACATGTTACTCAGTCGCTGCAGTTAACAACACTGTCTCAAGTGGAACCGTACAAACTAGTAGTAATTTTTCAGACAGGAAATCATCATCCGAGGCCTTCATTACTCTCTTGGCGAGAAGTTGTACGTGGTAAAATAGAGTCCGGCTCCTGAGGGATTCAGGGTAAGTCCTGGCCACGGTTTCAATGGAATATTGCGACCGTCAAAGGTCATTCCTAAGAATAACCTTACTGCGGGCGAAGCAGATAACACAACACAGCGACCAATGAGAACACAGGCCACAGGTGCTTCTGCGTCCACGATGCTACTGAAAGCATCCGTAAGACAGAACTCCCTACAGATTAGTGGAGACAGGAATGAGCAGCAGTCTGAAAGAGCGAGATAAGCCCGCCTAAGATGAGAGCTCGGCTAATACGCAAAGATTTATAATCAAGGCCACTTTATCTTTCAGCGAAAAACAGGGCTTCATCTAATCTTTCTGGAGGCGAAGTGCTAAATCCTGATTTAGGCTGTTTTGTACACATGTAAAATCAGCAGTATAAAACATCTTATGAAGCCATCTCTTTTTATTTACTCAGAGCCAAGACGTGATAATGAAAAGAAATAAGCTCACTCCTACACCGAAAGGACAGTTATATAAAGACACAATACCTGCTGCTGAAGTCTCATCTCGCCAGGGTTCAATAATAATAGATTAATGACGTTTCATTTAAAGTATGATAGAGAAAGGCTTTGTACAAGTGCATCTAAGCAAGAATAAGACGGCAAAATTCACTTTGAGCGAAGAACCCAAAGGAACCAAGACCCCTGGGTTTTCGTTTTAGAAACCTGTCAAACATCTTATTTTTAGGTGACACATATGAAGCTTAACTATTTAGGGTGCAGAAATGCTCTGCTTGACACTAAAAACCATTTCATTTGACTTGCAAAGTTGGCAAATGCATTGAACACTATGAAGAGTCAGTGACAGTGTGCACCATTAAAAGTACTTTCATTTTGACCCCTGACCTTTTAAAGCAAAACTGATGATCAGTGGAAAAGTCTCTCAGTGTACACTGAAATCAAGACTTCTATTTCAAATAAACTTTCTATTCATCAAAGGATCCTGTTATAAATATGACAATTTCTACAACGAACAACTGTTTTTAATATAGATAAATTATATTTGAAAATGCATTAAAACAGAAGTTTTTTTAATTCAAAATTTAAATTGTAATAATGTGTCACAATATCATCGCTTTTACTGTATTTTTAATATTGACCTAATTCAGACTTGAGCATAAGAGACTTATGACACAAATGATAGCTGGTAACGCAATCCATTACATTACACATTTTAGGAAATGCAATTAGACTACTTTAAAATTTTATTACGAAATTCAGATTACATGTAATTAGTTACTACCCGTTCCACAGAACACAAAATAAAGATATTCAGAGACCCATGTTATGTGGTCCCCAATATTCTTCAAAATATCTTCTCTTGTGTTCTGAAAAGGCAGTCAGTCATACAGGTTTGGAAGGACATGAAGATGAATAAATATTACACTGTAAAAAAAATAAATCAATCAATAAAAAATCTGTAAAATTTACGGTAAAAAACAGCAGCTGTGGTTGCCAGAATGTAATTGTAAAAAATATGGTAACTTCATTTTAGGTTTTACAGGTTTAACTTAAATTTACAGTTAAATACCGTAATTTCATTATTGAAAATTTCATTATTGCAGTACTGAAATCTGTTTTATACCATTGTAATACACTGATAACCACCAAAAGCAGGTGGTGATGAGTTACATGATGAAACAAAGGCTATTACAAGCAGCTTTTAAATATATGAACATGTATAGAAGGTGCACCGCGATAGTCACACAAACACTAAACACCATCATGGTGAGATTCATTAAACTGAAATCATGAAATAAATATAAACTTAAACAACATTATATGTAAAATATAACCCTAATGTACAAAACTAAAAAAAATTCTCTATATTTCACTGTATATAGTTATAGTTTGCTAAATTTACTGTCATTTCTTACAGTGCAGATTTGACAGATTCATTTTAGTATGAACTATCACAAAATAAAGAATGTATAGTGTGAACATCTTCTGAAACATCTACCAAACCTGCATGACACGTGTGAATCTGCATGCACATTCACTCTTTCATCTCCTGCTCCTTTCCCTCAGCCAACCGGATCTCCTCCTCCATCAGCACAACAACCATCACTGCTTTCTCCTCACACGGCTCTCCGCTCCACCGCGCATCCTTCTTCCTCTCTCCTCCGCACCTCTCCTCTCTATCTGCACTAATCCATCCCACCCACCCCGCCTCGAAATGGAAAAGGTGCACCACATGACCCGGGCAGCCATTCGGCGGGCGTCCACCATGGAGGTCCCTCAGCAGGCCAAGCAAAACATGCAGGATCTCTTCGTCAACTTCTGCCTCATCCTCATCTGCCTGCTGCTCATCTACATCATTGTCTTGCTAATGTGAGCGAGAGGGGCACAGGTTTTTCTCTAGCCAATGAGGGCGAAGGGACTGTACAAAAGAGCCTATCGTGTTGAGGGGAGGGATGGGTGGGGCTATTTATTATTTTATAGAGGGCTTTGGGTAGTAGCATGATTTATGTCTAAACAAAATTTGTTTGTAAATCGCACATTCAGCGTAACACAAAAAACAGTACTAGTGCATTTTAGTGGATGTTGCCAACATCAATAACTAGACAGTCGCCAATATATCTGATAAGGTCATACACAACTGAATTATATCGTTTAATTTGTGGCCAATGCTAAGGCGGCATCACATGTATCCCAGGCAGAAAAGGCCAAACTAAATAATGAATTGTGCCATTTTGAAAAGCAAATCCAAGACAGTAATAATATTCAGCGTTTATATTTAATGAATGATTTTTAAACACATATTTAATTTCATACTGATAAAAATAATTACATTACTGTTCAAAAGTCTGAGGTCGGTAAGTTCGGTTTCGTTTTTTTAAGTCACAATAGATACAATAAATTGATCAAAAGTGAAAGTAAAGATATTTACATTGTTTTATAACTTTCAATTTTCCAAAAAACTAAGAACTGAGAAAAATATATCACAGTTTATAAATATTAAGCAGCACAACTATTGAACATTGATGATATAAATGTTTCCTGAGAAGCAAAACCGCATATTAGAAAGATCATGTGACACTGAAGACTGGAGTAAAGGTGCTGGAAATTCAGCTTTGTGTCACAAGAAATAAAATACATTTTATTTTTAATTATAAGAGTATTTTCCCATTATTACCGTTTTAGAACACATAAATGCAGATCATAAGAGACTTACTCACTCCAAACTTTTGGACAGCAGTGTACAATCAATCTTACAGCACAATGGATTAGCATCCAACTAAAACAAGATCTAATGGCGATCTGAAGACCTGACCAGCCTTCACTGTGAACTTATGCTGCATGCAAGAGTCTCTCCATGTGTCTGCCACTATCCCGTCACTGCACGTCACCTGAGGGTCAATGGATTTTGTCTGAACCCTGTCTTCTGTCACACACTGTGCCAAACTGAAATACACTCGCTCAATAAAAACTATAAAAAGCGTGCCGCTTCCGTTTTTGACTGACACTCCCACTGTACTAATTCAGTTAATGTCTGTTTATCTGACTCTGTCTCATCAGAAAAGCTCATGTCAGTCTGTCAATCATGTTTAGCTCTTTCCACGGCATGTGAGAGACCAGCGTGATGTAACCTGCTCATCCTCCTGTTCACTGGCAAACGGGAAGAACCTCCACTTGGGGCCGAACACGCTTGGGATACACTTCGACCACAGCCGAACAACCCAGGATATCTCCATCCCACCACTATGGATCTCATCAATAACCGAGGACTAAACCTGCTGCTCAACTTCCTGCTTATTGTAGTGGCTCTACTGCTCATGTTGATTCTGGTCAAGCTCATGTGACCCGAAAATGGCCAGAAACAAGAATCAATGGTATAGGAGGGATGAATGTTTCAGAGACCCCTACTCTCTCTACCTCCAAAACCAATTGAAGTTTTTTTACATGACATTCTAAACTGAACTTTTTCTCACTTTAACTAGACCAGACGAACCCATGCAAAATGATTGACAGGCAGAGAATGTTACCAATTGGCTAGTTTTCTGATGTAGGCTGTGTCCTATTTTTAATTTTTTTTCACTGTCACAGAGACTTCTTCTCAGGGCACATGTTTCACTCATTTGAATCAGATCGATAGGGGATAAAAAAATATCAGTTCTAACAACTTTAGTCTACAATATATGCTTTACCAGAGCTTAACGGAGTAAGGTAAACACTAAGTAATACTAAAAATTGATTTCCACTGCATCACTCTCAAATAAATCAAAGTTGGTAGTGGATAAAAAATTCTGCTACATTTTAGTTAAAGAAAGAAAAAAAAAAACTCAGATGTTAAAACTAGTGTGACTGCGCCCTCTAGTGTTGGCTTGCTCAAAAACAACAACAATTCCATAACAATGGGATTTAGATCAAAATTTGCAGGTTTGGATTCAAGTACATCCTCAAATGAATTAAAATATGAAAATATAGATGAGCACTCAAATCACAGGAAACTGACACACATTTAAAAAACCATTTAAATAATGTTTTTCAGCAAAAAAAGCTGTGGATATGCACTCCTAGTAAGATGTGTTTCATAGAATGAAGGACACAGTCATGGTTTTAATAAGAATATGCAGTGGTTTGCCTATTATGTAATCAATGTACTCTTTATATATTATTTATACTATGGCTGAGGCTCTTGTTAAAATCTGTGTGAATATATTTATGAAACAATTGTACTCATAAATGGGAAGGAATTGCTGTGCAGTGCAGGCACCTGAGAAATAAGACAATGAAAACAAGTGCTGCGAATAAAACACTTCCACTGATAATGTTTTTGTGTCTCTTTGTGAGCTATATAAAAAAAACAAAATAAAGCTCAATAGGAAATATGAAAGACATCGACAAAAACACCCATTTGGACAACATTTGTAGTTGGTCATCTACTACAGGAGTCCATAATCAACTTGAAAACAAAATGGACCTAAACTACTTCCTGAATGCTGCATGCTCATAGTCATATGATCAACCATGCACATTATTTCAATCATAGCCTTGTTCTGTCTCTGAATTGACTTTTATTATTGTTTGACATCAAGAATTCATCTTACTCTTTAACCCCTTAACAAGGCTCCTTTTGGCAAGTAACATATACTATATACATATATACTAGAAAGAGAGAGAGAGAGAATTAAAATAAATAAAACAATTATTTTTAAATTATACTTTTTATATATATGCATTTATTTCTTTTTATTAATTATATATATGTATATAGTCTAGCTTGGACAAGGTTTATTTGTTCAAGGTTCATAAAATGTGAATTTTATTTTAAAACAGCTGACATCTATTGTAAGTTTAATGGTATGTTCACACCAGACCCGAATTCGTGCCGCGTTAACCAATCAGGAGCTTGCTCTAGTAGTGACGTGATCACAACGTAGCAAGCGGAGGCAGAATTCCAAAACTATGGAGGAAAAAATCATCGTCGCTGTATCTTCATCTTTTCATAGAAACAGGAATAAAAAGGAAAAAAAATAAATTTTAATTTTAAAAATCAAAATTAATTAAATCAAAGTTTTACCTCTTGTTTAACCACTACAGAGACATCAGAAAGCAGCGGCAAGTGTCAGAATAACTAGCCGCTGCTGTACTCGGTGGACACATGAGCACTGAGCAGCTGGTGTTCGCGTGGAGACTTTTTTAATAAACCGCAGATTTGTGTTTTAAACAACTACACTCGCCTGAAATAACCTTAAAACTCCATTTCATGGCACAATAACAGCAATATTTAACGTTTTCCCCTCCACATACATAAATTTATACATACATTTATATTTAAATATATACTCTTTTTTTTTTTATAAATGTCAAAAAAAGAGAAAAAAAAGACAAAAGTATCAAGAAAATCTAAGCAAAAACTATTTTTAAATAATGAGTGGTAAGAGTTAAATACTATAACAGTATATTATAAAATTAATACTACAATCTAAAATATCCCTAAAACACAAGCTGTATATATATATATATATGTGTGTGTGTGTGTGTAAGTCTGATAAATGAAGCGTATTTGCATAGCACGTTTTCTGTGGTCTGTGCTGTAAACAGTTCACTGTCTCTCCAGCGGAGGGCGCTGTGAATCTACTTTTATTAGACGTTTCTCCAAGCACTTTTCAATCTTTGCATTGTCAAAGCAACTGCAGACTGACCTGTGGGAGTTCAGCTTCCTGTCGTAGCCGCTCTCGCTGCTGCTGTTCCTGCTGCCACGAGCCGCATCCCTCCGGTCCCGGCCGGTACTCCATCTGCTCGCTCAGCCACATCTGAGTCCGTACGGCTGGCTGGATCGGCGACCCTCCTACAGCCTGATGCCTGAGTGTGGGACCTCTCTGCCCGGGCCCGGCCAGGCCGATGGTGGGCGTCTTGCTCTCCGGTAAGGCACTGTAGGTGAGGTCTAACGTGCTGGGCTTGAGTGGAGAGGAACAAGATGACTCCGTTTTCCCCAAGGTGTTACTGCTGCCCAGCTCGTACTTAGTAAAGTCAGAGTTGGTGGAAAGTTTGTGCAGGCTCTCAGAGAGAAAGCCATCTGAATAAAGAGGGTCCTGTCTGTAGCCATAGAGCACACCTCGATCCAGTGATCCGTGAGGGTCCATGCGGTATGACGGCCTCCCGGAAGCGGTGGACTTCTCCTGACCAGTCAGACGGGTGAGGGAGGACCAGCGGCGCACCGGCCGGGGGTCTTTCATGTCCAGGGGGCTGTCGAGAGGAGAAGGGAGTTGGCAGCTGCTCCAGGGGCTGGTGGGGGCAGAGGGCACGCTGAGTTTGGAGCTGGATGGAGATGGCATGACGTGGGCCGTGGGGATGGGACCTTGAGAGCGCAGAGGCTGGAAGGACAATGTGCCGCTGGAGCTGGAGTGGTCTGGAGACAGATAGGAAGAAAACGTTTGTTCATTATATAGGCTTAGCTAACAATGTTAATTCTTCTGTTAAGATGTTACTAGAAAACAGAACTTTAATTTGAATGTAAACACATTCTGGGTGACTGTTTCTCTGGCAGTAGGAAAACGGGTAGCTGGCTTTTTATGGATGAAAAATTGCACCCTCTACTGCGTCTGAACCAGAAATAAATCGAAAGAGACCACCTCACTTTGTTTCCATTACTAACTCAAACAAGCTTTACAAAACATATAATTTAATTTAATCACACACATGAACAGCATAAACAAAAACAAACAAATAAAACAGTTTTATTGGATGTTATTCTTAAAGGCGATGAAATAACAAAATAGAATATAATAAAATCAGTGTTATATAAATAATTATAGTGTTACTTATTATATATATATATATATATATATATATATATATATAATACACACAGTGTTAATTATGATTGGATAATATTGGAAATTATGTTATGTGGGCTGGACAGAGTAAAACTTTATTATAAAATATATAATTTTTATAAGGCCTCAAATAAAATAAAACAAAACAAGTGTTAATTATGATTGGACATTATGTGGGCTGGAACAAGTGTACAAACAAACAAATAAATAATAATCATGTTAAACATGATTCGATATTATTATGTAGACTGAAATGATTACAAAATAAAACAAGAATGTCATAAATTAGAAATAAATAAATAAAAAAAAGGAAGTGAAGAGGGCTTTTTCTCCTCAGAACTGTTTATAATGCTCTTGTCCAAAAAGTATCACATGGAAAAGTTTGGGGTGTTACACACCACTGATGAATACATTCCTTTCTTATTATTCCTGAGAGAGTGCAATGACTGAAAGTAACTGGATGAAGATGATCTAATATCCTCCAATATCCCATCATGCACTAGGGATTCCCCTGATCACATAGCCTTTCATGCTTTAAAAACACGTCATGATAAACAGCGACTGAACTCATCTGACTGAGTCACTGCAGGAGAAAAACACATTCATCAGACTACCAGACTTCAAACCTATGACCATTTGATTTATATTGTTGTTCGAGCATGTTATTAAAATTATATTCATAAAGGATTCGTCTTTATGGCTGAAACAGTCACTATTTTTTTTAAATAATAATTTTACTAATGTTATGTTTATTATTTTCTAGGTCCAACAATAGTCTATAATGATATTTAACGGATTGAATTAAACAAATAAAATAATATATATGTTTAACTGTGTGATAAAATGTTGCAGTAGATTCAAGTACAATGAAACTTAAAAATGAATATTTGAATGAATCATTTTTAAACAGTAAATAATCCAGCAACAACCAAGCACACTAAAAAAAGACAATGACAGAAATCCAAAAAAGGATCTAGAATTGTATACACTGCTGTAATAATAAATTGGATGCAGAGGTGCAGGAAATGAAAGGTGCTGATGTCACGTCTGAGGTCAGTGCACTGCAGTATGAGCAGTCATGGCAGACTGAAGAGCACTGACAGTCACACTGAGACGAGCTGACAGGCTTGATCACCGTCATGAGGAAGCTTGAGATATGGACATTCAGATGAAGAAGCTCAGCTGTCCGTGAGACTCTCATCATATCAGTGCTGTCGTGTGTGACTGCCACTTCGGACACTTTGTCATGCGAGATATGAGCAATCAAAAACTTTCAAAGGATGCTCAGGTGGTTTATACGGCCCCTGTTTACACTAGTGCATTTTTGATGTAAAACAGCATTTTAAAATGAAAATGATTCTTTGATATACATACATACATGCATGCATAAATATACACACACACACATATATATATATATATATATATATATGGTTCCACATGCTTGGAGCAGTTGAATGGGGAATGTAATTAACAACACGCATGATGTTATTGTTTACACGGTTGTCAAGGATATGAAGAGAGAGCGTGGGCAGCCATGCCATCATTTTCAAAAGTCTCTTCAAAAGGAGATTTTAAACCAAAACGAGGTCTGTGGCATTTTCAAAAGTCTCTGTTTTTGACCTCGAAAATTTGAAAATGCCTGAATGAATAGTGCACTTTCAAAAATGCACTTGTGTAGACAGAACCTTAGTATTAGTATTATTCACACATCCATAACTGCACATCCACTGAATTTTGTATTATTGTTCTGCAGCAACTGTAACCATCCTGCAATTATTGACTGTGATAAGTGTAATTCATTAAAAATATGGTTATTGATATTACCACTGCTATTAATAATATGAATAATAATAAAAACAAACAAAACTGATTAAGATATGGTTGCCGTATTTTTAACACTTTTTTTTCCCCCTGTTCTTCCCAAATCTAGCCTGGCTTTCGTGACTATAAAGCTCATAGGAGCTTAGTCTGGCCAAGCTACCTTACTACCCACCTTCTGGGAGGCGGGCTTAACCTGCATCCATCAGATGCCTCTGTATACTACTGGACGAATCTACAACCAATCAGACCACTTATTCCGATGACGTATGCGTAGCGACGGAACCTGAAGCCACCGTTGCTCGTTTCTCATTGGTTCCCACTTTTTTGGGAATGGAAATGCTCTAAAACGGCAGCTTTGCCAGCCTGACTTTGCTGGCGAAGTTGAATGTAGCGTCACAGGAAGTATGGGCGGGCCCAGGCTATCACAAACCATCTTTTCTGCTATTCGGCTTTCTTTCCATCCTAATCTCTCCTACTCCGTCACTTTCCCAGTTAGTTATAAAAGCTCCTTGAGTAACTGTCCTGTAAATCACAGTCCTATTAAAAGACACCAGACTGGCTTTCAGCGATCCTATCAAGGTCTTGTGAACTCTAGATATTGATTTGAAGTCATAATCACCCTTCTTGACTAACTTCTTATGATAAAGTAAACTGCTGCACATCTCTACGGAGGTTTGCACAATACAGCTCTTTGTTGGCATGAGTATGTCTGCCAACAGAGGACCATCTGGACACAGAAGAGAACTGAGACGGCGCATTCCACAGAAGAGACGCCGCTTGCAAATGTGAACATACTGTACACACATACAGTAATCAAACACTGCCAAACAAATCACAGGGAATTACCTGGTTTTCCAGACTGGCTACTCTCGCTTTTGCTTCCAGTGCAGCAACCCTGTGAGGACTACAATGCAACGCGATCATTGGTGGATCACCGACATAACCCGAGATAAATGTTGATATCAGGTGTAAAGGGATTTTAAAGCTTTCTGAACTTAAACCAAATCTTGGCTCTTGTCAAAATGCAATGTAAAGGGCATGTAAACCGGTCACTTTTATGGCATGGTAACTACATCACTATCTCTAAGAAAAGGTACAGTAAAGTGAAACAAAAAGCAAGAAGTGAAAATACTTGTGCAGTGCAAATGTACTCCAATATGAAAATTTCAAGAGCACAGCTTAGAAATGCTTCTGGTTTTTTAATAAAATAATTAAAAAACATGTACATTGTCTACAAATTTCTGAAAAAAGCAAATGAGGCGGCGTCAAATGTGACAGACTAATTTTTCACGTTTATGTGAGATTATTATTAACAAAATGATAAAGAACAACGTAAACCTGACATAATGAACTATTCGAAGCACACGCCATGTTATCATACAGAAAACCTGCCGTTTTCAACATGACAAAAGAATTTTACTGTACAGCGTTTACTCTTTATCCTTATATAGTCAAGTGGTCTCTAAACCTCCTTATACTTGGAGTGTTGTTAAAAGGGCTGGACGGGCCATTCCAGAGAGGTTGGATTAAGCCGCCCAGAATAACCTCATCTGGTTCTAATTTACATTAGGGTGGAGGAGAGAGAGGCAGAGCAAACCAGGTCTGCTGAAGCCTTGGGCTACGGGTGCACCAGTCCCAGAATTCCCAGCAAAGGAGGGGACAACCCACTGATGAGTGTCTGCTATTTATCAGTGCGGAATAAATGTGACAAGCAGGTTTGAGATCAGTGCAATCTATTAGCATGGTACAGTTCAGGCGCAGATTCAAAATATTTCAAGTGAAATCAGTTTGGTGTTGAAGCTCATGATAACAGGGGTCAAGATTCAGGGTGGGCTGATCTATGATTGGTTGACGTCTCCCTAGGGCAGAATAGACGTGTTTAGGTCGATGAACATAGTCTGTGCACTTTCATGTGATTTGGGTTTCTTGCCGTGTTTCTGTCAGATGCGCTGTGATAAATGCAGTGCTGTGTGTTTGTATCTGGGATTCTAAAATGTGGGTCACCGAAATCTACAAAGCTCTTCCTCCTACGGCGATCAAGCCATTTATAAATCATCAAAAACATTTTTTCTTGCAATACCGTCTGCACTTTCTGCATGTTTTCTTACCTGACTGACTTGTGACAGATTTCTCTCAAAAATGTTTGGTTTGTGGATGGATATTTTAGAGGAAAAATGGATGGAAGGATACTTTAGATGATATTGGATGGATGGATACTTGAGAGAAAAGATGGATGGATAGATGGATAAACAGATGGATGAATGGATAGAGTAAAATTGATGAATGAATGAATAGATACTTTAGAGAAACATGGATGGATGTCAAGGATACTTTACAGGACAAGCGGATGGATGGATACCTAAGAAAAAAAATGGATGGATGAATGTATTGATGGTTGGTTGGTTGGTTGGTTGGTTGGTTGGATGGATGGATGGATGGATGGATGGATGGACCGATTGATACTTTAGAGCAAATATAAATGGATGGATGGATGGATAAAAGGATAAAATCTACAAAGCTCCTCCGTCTACTGAGATCTACGCATTTATAAATTATCAAAACCTTTTTTTTCTTGCAATATTGCCTGAAGTGTCTGTGTGTTTTCTTACTTGACAGTTTTCTCTGAGGAACAGAGGGGAAAAAGTGGTATGATAGATGGATAGACAGATAGATGTATACTTTAACAGAAATACAGACGGATTAATGGATGGACTGATAGATTGGATAGAGAAGGTTTTATAGAAGGTCAGATAGAACAATAGATGAACCCATAAATTGACAGACAGAACCATAGACAGACAGACAGATAAGCCTCTGTTGCTACATTAATAGAGTCAAAGGTTCTTGACTTGACAATGTCAAATGCCAGACGCACAAACACACACAGCGTTCTAACACCGCTAAAGTGTCACAACGGCTGTCCACTACCAGCATCCTCCTCAGTGACACTGATTAGCATAATGTCCACATGGACGCTGTCAGAAAACATCTGTGTCCATGTATATCTTCAAGAGAAATCCTCTCCCTTAGCCAGAGTAAGCAGAAAGTTGTGTACTTTTAGCCGCCCTCTCAGCGAGTCAATCAACCCCTCACAGCTGCTCACAGCTGGAACACACGTGTTTATTTTTATTTAGTGCTTGCTAACAAGGGAACAATCTCGGAACTGTTATGGAACAGCAACTTTAACAACTTTGAGCGCTAAAAAAGGATGAAAACCAGCACGACAGATCAATGGGAACGAGATCACTGCATTTTTCACAGGATTCCTCTATTGAAAATGTTTTTTATATTCCCCACTGAAGAATATATAATTGTGCTCATTAACAAATCATTGGTTTGAAGTGAAACTGTTGATTTTGTTCATAATTGATTAATTTGATTCTGGTTGATCTGGATCTCAAGTTCAACTCATTAATTCAATTATTCCGTTTCAACACTCACTGAGAGTGAAAAATATCAAAAGCAGGTTAATTTTGGTTCTGGATGAATCACAGGTTAAAGCACACATAGCAACCGTAGAATTTCAGAAGACTCTAAATAAAGCACATAATCCATATGGTCTACTTTTATGCTGCGTTAATGGTGCTGTTGCTCATAATGGTCATATAAGCTCAACATTAATGAGCAAACGCACATGATTGCGAGTAAGCATACATGTGAGTACTCCATATCTAGAGTATCACAACACACTCTGACGTCAGTTGTCAAGCGTGTGCTGCCACACGGGTGCGGACTTGATGGCCTTACCACATTAGCACATATTTAGCAACTGCTCTAAGGTTTCACTGCCACGTCCATCACCATTAGCCTGGCGCCAAAAAGACGGTTGCTGGGGACCAACACGGAACTCAAGGGCCATTCTCGTAAGGGCCCCGGGCCAAGACACTTCTAATAAAAGACTAGGCATATTAAAAATAGAGAAGGACATGATGGGTACTTCTCCAGTCAGTGATTGATTCAGGTAACAGAAATATGGAGACAAAAACAGCAAGTTGAAATCGGGCACAGAGATCATTACTTGTTCACGACATATAGGGGCACTACACAATGTAGATAAACATAGATAAATGACAGGTGATTGGCTGAAACTTTTCACAGACTCTAATCAGATAGAATGATACAATTACAGAAACCTAGATATAGCTATAGAATGTTAGAACAATATATAGAGCGATAGATCTACATGATGTTTCAGAACTGCAGCATAATAGAACAGTAGACAGAACAACAAATAGACAGAAGTTTTGAAAATAGGAAGAAGTATAGACAACAACAGAACGATAGATAGAAGAACAGAAAGGCTAGAGTTACAGGTAGAACATTAGACCAACAGATAGAACGGTAGATAGATACATAGATCTATAGAATGATAGACAGAATGATAGACAGAGAACAATAAACGGTAGATAGACAGAATGAAAGATAGATAGAACTATAGAATGATAGATAGAATAATAAAAGCATAAATGGATAGATAGACAGAACGATAGAATGATAGGTAGAACGATAGATAGAACTATAGATAGATACCAGTGATGCGTGGGTTGACCCGAAATGGGCGGTCATCCGCGGTTACGAGTCACCCAAAAATATTTTTAATGATATTCGGGTCGCAGTCGGTCGGGTCGTTTGAAGATAAAGATGCCAATTAAACCTTTGTCATTTATAAAGTACTAGACACGTAGTTTTCTATGAAATGCATAGGCCTAAACTTTATTGGTTAAATTACTGGTGCGAAGATGATGCACAAGCTTAGTCTGCATGTAGAGATGGAGACGGCAAGAGAAAAGATGAAGACTGGGGAGTGGAAGCTCCGCAAATACACAAATAGAAAGAGCAAAGTGTCTGAGACATTTGCCGAAATAATGAAAGATGATGACCAAAGTGCTGGTTTTGTCATTTGTAGGCTACCTTTTGAATGTTGAGCGTTATTAACTGTTGAATAAATGTTGACGCGGGACAAAATTCGCGATTTCCCAACACGCTGAACTGAGCAATGCCATTGTATCAATTTAATATGTTTCTTTTAAACGCATATAGTTCAGTAATGTCAGTTTTACGTATTTTCTGAGAGGGGGTGGGATTTTTGAAGGGAATTCGTCGGGGGAGAGACGCACACTTCGATTAGACTGGATAAACACATGCAGCATCTTAATTAAGAAAATGAAGCAAAATAAATGAATACATCCAGTTTTTATTACATTTATTAATGCCATATCAGCATTCAGAAAAAGAAGAGTTTCTTCAAGCAGGGTCAAAACATATCGCATTCATCAGTAATACGCATCTAGACAGCTGAAATGGAAAATGATGGGTCGCCTCAAGAACTGCGGGTCAAGAAGCGGGTCTCTTTTTTTTGCGGGCGGGTTAGTTGACAACATCGGTTGGGTTCGGGTTGTTTACACATTGACCCGCGCATCACAGATAGATACATAGATAGATCTATAGACAGATTTATGACTGTGCTTGGAAACACAAAGGAGAGGTCTTACTCAGCCAAGACTCTGGAAAACTCTTCCTGACAGGTCAGTTCTGTCAGCAGTCAGTATTTCCGGCTTCTGTTGCATCACCAGCTGCTCAGAATTCCACAGTGACACGCGAGACTTGATGTAACAACTCCAGTACGAGTCACGCTCAAGCCTCCAGAAACACACTGCTCCACACAGCCAGTTACTGACAATCAGCAGCTCAAAGGAAAATCCAGCCAACATCTTTCTTCCACGGAACACAAACAGAGATGTTTAGCAGAATACTGTTCTATCACTAAAAGTGACTGGAGACAGCAGCTTGACAGACAGATGGCAGTGTGTAATCTCCTTTAGCCATTAGTATTAATTCAGAAGAATAGTAAACATGGACACAATGGTTGGAGTGCAGCAGTTAAACTCTAAGCTGAAAAAGCACGGGCCTCAGCAGAGCTTTAATGAGAGTTGAGATGACGTGGAGTGTGTTTTCAAACTGGTGAGGCTAATTATCAGCTTTGGGAAAAGAAATGCTGAGCTATTATATGGTGTCTGTGTGCATGTATTCGTACATCCTCCAGGGAACGCGAAGTGCTAACTTGCTACTTGATCTTGTTATGAAAAGAGATGGCAATTGTGTAAAGTCACTCATAGTGGATCACAGGGCCACGAATTTGGTAAAAAATATAAAAATATAAACACATTCATTAAACAACATAAATGACAGCTCATGTTCATCATATTCTCTCTAATATCTCTAGTCAATCTCTTCCTCTCTCAATGAAGCATCAATGAAACAATCCCTTCCTGTGTGGTTCCTGTCTTCATATTGATCTATATCCATATCAAGAAGACATAAGTCTGCCTGAGCTGCATCCTGCTCCGGTGTAATTCATTTACCTCCATCCTTTGAGATAAAACTATGTAACACAGTACCAGCAAGCAGCGGTTTCTCATTCATCATATATGTTCTTTCATACCCTCTCTCCTTGCACAGCGTGTCACGTTTCATTCATGAGCTCGAAGTAATGCAGACTGGGACAGCACTTACCAGACGGGATGAGAACAAAGTCAGTACAAGAGACCGTTTTTGATAATTTTTTGATATTTGAATTATTACATTTCATTTAAAACACTTTAAGTAAAAATAATGTACATAATTTTTTGATAAAAAAAATTTTAAAAAATAAAGTATTGGTACATTTCAAATAAATACAAATTATTTATTTATCAAATTTAAGTAATAATTAAATATAAAATAATGATTTTTTTTAACATTTAGTATTAATTTCATTCATTTAAAAGTAAATTATTGTTCATTTTTGAATACAAATATTTATTTCTGAATTTAATAATTTCCTTTTAAATTATTATTACTTTTTTCATTTATTTTAAATATTTTTATGACCATAAACATGCCAACAGAGATGAAATAATATAGTTTAGTTAACCCATAGCTTTTATGAAAAAAAAAAAAAAAACGTTTACAATAAAACTATTCAATTGATCAATTACTATAATCCCTCTCAAATGTTGGCATTTCAGCTTTTACTCTACTGACAAACAAGACCATCAGATAAACTCATGCAATGAGAAATTTAAAGGCCTTCACCTTACCTCCCAACACAAGCATCATGCGACACTTCAATAGAAAAACAAAAACGCTGCAGATCACAGATGAGCGATTTCAGAAGAGTATTAGGTATCAATTAAGAAACTAACAAAAGCAAACTTGCATTATTTTTTCTCTAATACAATAAAAAAAATGCCTCAACTGAACTGAACTGAATGCAGCAAAACTGCCTCTCATCCGTTTCTTATTAAACTGTGCCTCAAATTGCCTGGTTTTCATTGGCTATACGTGCAAAGTAAAGAGTACCTATCCTACAGTTCTTTGTGCCGGTTTTCACACAAACATCACTCCAGACCTCATGCTCAAGCGCACTGCAGCTGGAGCCCGCTGACAGACGTTCCAGCCCTCAGGGAGCACAATAACAGAGACATAACGCACTGGATCACATTCACCACAAAAGGGTCATCATCACAGCCGTAATGGCTTACATGTGATTCCCGAACAGATGAAAGGAAGTCAACATAAAGGAAGGTCTATGTACAAGATCTCTTTATAGCTACGCTGTGACAGAAAACATATGGAACAGTTTGGGATAAAATGGTAAAATAGTCCCGAAAGGACGAGAACTGAGATGAGAGAGGATTAGCTGCTGACCTCATTCATTACAACAGAAGCTGCTCTCCTTTTTTACATCCAAGGGCTTTCATCAATTGATCTCCAATGAATTAAAGAGCTACAAATTTCACAGACTAACTAAGGCTAAACTTTATTATTATGAACAACTGGTGATATTTTACACTATTGCGCAAAAGTATTTGGTGTCAGATGAAGGAATTAGTACTTTCATTCAGCAAGGATGCATTCAATTGATCAAAAGTGACATTGTAAATGGTACAAAAGATTCTAAAGATTCTATACAAAAGTTTAGGCCTATTAAAAATTATTTAAAAAAAAAGTTTTTTGAGCTGCAAATCAGCATATCAGAATGATTTCATGTGACACTGAAGACTGGAGCAATAATGCAGAAAATTCAGCTTTGCACCACATGAATACATTTCATTTTACAATATATTGAAATAGATTGATAAATTGTAATAATATGTCATAATACTATTGTATTTCTGATCAAATAAAACCATCCCCAGTGAGACTTTATTACTGATCTCAAATTGTGAACCGTAGTAAAAAAATTGAGCAGATACATGTCAAACTACATTTACTACACAACTTGCTGTGCAGTATCTCGCAGATGTGAGTAACAACCATCCCAAATGCAAAGTTTAACATTTTGAAATATGTCTTAGAGAAGCCAAAATCAGCAAAACAACATTATATAATATAACTGAGAACTGATCGTTCCCTTTTTCAATGAACTCCACTATGGAAAAGTCAAGCAAAACTTTGTTCAGGATATGTGGAAAGAGCCATTAAGCCCAGATAGTTTCCTTCCTGTGGTAAAGCACCAGATTTAAACATAAACCGCTTCATATTATGTAATTCTAGACAAAGTTAACTTGCTAAAATGCATCTTTCCACGAACTCAAAAACTACATGTTCTATAGCTGTCGATTAGAGGTGCTAACCTACTTTTGTGAGCATGGCCCTTAGTATATAATTAGAGAAATTACCCAGTCTCAGCGGGGAGGTTTTTCCACAGGACTACATCTTGCAGTGTTTGAAGGACTGAAAGCTCTTATCTGCTTCCTTTAAGGCAAGAGGATTATCCTTTTTGCAAAGCAGAACTGGATTTCATTCTGTTTCCTATGAGGGTGGCGATATGACTCATGTCTCAATGCGGCAAAAGTAAACAAAAGTCTTGCTTCCACATCTATGATTAGAGATGCTGAAAATCAATTAGTCTGCATGCGACCTGAACAATTAGCCAACTTGTTAGTCATAAGGAAGCCCCAAATAAATGATAAACATCTTCCTAAAACGGCAAAAGCTCACTAGTCCACTCAATGGTTGAATGACTAAGCCATAGTCATATAGTCAACCAATCTTGACGGCAAAACACTGACAACACATTTTAATGATTAAGAAGAACAACAAAACCTCATTAAAAAGCTAAAGGGAAACTTCTGGTTAACTAGTTGTGCAACTAGCAAGTCAAGAGACTTCATGATACTAAGCGATTAAAACAGAAAGAAATGATACTAAAACAATAAAAGCATGGTTTCCACAAACATCCCTCCAGATATCAGTCAACAGGAAGTGAATGATGCACCCGTGTGATACTTCAGTGATGTTACATAGCTTCCTGTTTACCATATAACTCGACGGAACAGCCAATACTAGCAAGTAGCTGTGACAGAAAATGTAGGTCACCAACATGGGGAGCTTGAAAGGCTTTTAAAACTGTGTCATTTCTTGACTACATAACATTATGGTATATTATAAATGGAAAGATTTGGTCTCAGACATACAATAATCATCACTCAATATATTTGGAAATGCAAGTTAATGCTTTCTTTTTGCATTTCTGCTAACTCACTCTTCAGCCACTTACCACCTCCATGTGATTTCTAATACTGACCTTAACTAGTCTTATGTATACACTACTATACTGTATATTTTCATAAGGACGTCCTTACCTTCTCCTGTCCTCCATAATATGATCAAGATATGCTGGATACTAAAACAATCTACATTCAACAGGAAGAAAAAACGCATGTTAGCCCGTCCAGGTTGTGCGGTTAAAACCCATAGAGATTATTAATTAAAAAAGGGCTGGGCCAGGAGCTTCCAAGTGCCAGCGTGGCTGCACTCCAAATGTAATTAGAAAGCTTCACACAGACAGACTTCCATCTTTTCATGCTGCCCTCATCTATAAAACCACGGCTTCTTATTAACTATCCGCTTACTACACAGACTGGTTGTCCAAGTTATGGAGTTGTGATGGAAAATCCTATTTGGGTGCGATTTAATCAATGCTTTGCTTGACCCTTAATTCAGAATTGATTAAGCCGGTGTTCACATGCACAGAAAATCCTGACGCCTCTGCCAAAAGAGGAGTGCGTTAGTTCTGGGTGACCCAAAGCTGGCAGGATTTTTAACACTGGTTGACACCACTGAGCTTTCAACACAACACAAGTAAATGAGTAAATGAAGATGCCAGATGCCAATGTATTAAAGCAAATGCCAGAGAAAAGTCATAATGGATATTAGGTTCAGGTCTTCACATAACACATCATCTCACTTTACGACCCAAAAGTCTTTACAATCCTTAAGTCATACAGTCTACAAGCTTTCTTTGATAAGTAGATTGTTAGGAGCTAATAAAGAAATTAAGGAAAGAAGCTGTTCTATATTCAAATGAGATGATGAATGATTTCGTATAACTGGAGGAACAAACTAAAATAAAATGCTATTAGGCTAACCGCCATAAAGCAATGTGCAGGACATATCTGCAAGGCAAATGAACAAATTTGTCTTGCATATATGCATGAGCTGATATCAGCAAATTTATTAAGCCTACCATATACCTCATTAGATATTCATTATTACCTTTGAAAACACACCCAAAAATCTAGCAGTTACTTGAGGAAAATGGTTTTGGCTGGCATGTAAACTAAGAAGAGAATGTTAATGCAGTGTTCAGTGTCTAAGCCATCATTAGCGCGATGGGTTGGGAGCAGCTGGCATATGAAATATGTTTCGAGGTGGGGTTATGGGGTACAAGACAGAAGGCCACGAGCAAACAATACCCCCCTTAATCATGCTAACTGCATTACCCAACTCTGTCAAATGCTAATACGCTAGTCCCAACTGGCTAATCAGACAGTGCCAGGAGCTAATCTAGCCCAAATCTAATAGAGGGTAACATTTTGACCCAAAATTCTCTTGGGACTGAGATGTTCAGTGAAGATTTGAAGAGAGAGGTTTAGATAATACCACTGGATTGATGCTGGATTTAAACAGAGTAGCAGCTTATAAGATCATTTACCAGTTTTAGAAACAAATAATATATATTTTTTTTAATCATTGCCTGTCAATGTAACCATAAACTAAGACCCATGTAAAACCTGACAATAAAGCAACCATATTTGTAGTCCAAAAACTATACTTGCATACTTATTAAAAAATGCATTCTACTTTTCATTATTTATTTAATGCTTTTAAATAAATAAGGAAGAGCTACACCTAAAAATGTGACTTTGATAAAGTTTTGAATTCATGTTAAAATGACTTCAAAACCCAAAAACTTTTTATACGAAGATTATAACGAAAAGAAGAATAAAAAGGGGGAAAAAAAGAATTGTTTTATGCAATATATAATGTACATTTTATATATCTATGATTGTCGTTTCATTGTGACACACTCAAAAAAATTATTCATTGGATGAAGTCAATTTAATTGAGGGCAGGATTTCCATCCAATTAACATACGTGTAGCCACAACTCATAAAAAACAAATGAATGCAATGAAATTTATTTGAGTTGGGTCAACTCAATTTCATCAAATATAGTTTTGATTAAAATTGATACATTTTATGCTTGTTGAACTCACTTAAACATTTAACGAGGAAAAAAAATTAACAGAAGACTTTCCTTTTACAAAGAAAAAAAAAATGATAGGTTTGATTTACTTAACTTTAGGCATTAGCCAACTTGTTATGCATCACATAAGATGGTTTTGATACTTCCATGGCATACCCAGAGTATTATTATTATTAAAATAGCTTAGATTCATGTTAGCAGGTCGCCAACATGCTCTACACTTTACCACACTAGTAACCCCCCAAAACACCAACATACCAGAAGGTCTTTAAAAATACAAACATAAAAGAGCATTTAACATTAACAAGTCTCCCAATTTTATCATCTCAATAAAAAATGCCTAAAATAACATTTTATTTCAAGATTTTCTATCCTTATCTAGCCTTGTGCAAAGCATGATGTGAAGGGGAAACAAAACAGAACTGTTTCAAGTCGGTTTAACACAATGCAGTTGATTAAAAAACGGAACCAAACATAATGGTGTTCAATGAATTTTTTTGTTTGTTTGTTTAAATAAACTGAACCATGTTGGAGAATAATTTTTTGAGTGCACCTTTGGTTAAAAAAAGTATTTTACTTTGCTTCATGGAAAATAAAAATGTAATACATTGGCATACATCGAATTATATCCTAAATCGTCAACCCTACATCTTGATTAATGTGAACACAGGTACATATTTTGCCATTAAATACACAGACAATGACTTCTAATATTTCTCTTACAAATAAGCACTGATGTGTGATATATTGTTGTCAAAAGGTTAAAAACAATGCGAAAGCACAGCGGCACAAATACACACGGAATGCACATCACTTGCTCCTCGTGTATTTATGGATGCTTCAGAGGCATCCAAGGCATCCTTTCCAGCAAGTCTTAGGGCACCTCTGTGTTTATTCTCGGCTGATAAGTCATGCGACTCAGGTTTCCTTTCGACACAGCTGATCCTCACACAGCAAGATGACACCTTTACCATCTTACGCAATGTAAGACCTCCGTAGAAATGCATGTACCATGAGCACATGGCAAAAACAACACTCAGAAGTAAGGCAAGTAGGGCAATGAACATGATTCTGGATGAATTAAGATTAGCTATGTCATTCTCTTAACATCAATCCCATCATCCCGTTGTTGAAACAAGAACGGAGTCCCCGAAAGGAGTCTTGGGCCCCCAGGGGTAATTACAAAACTGCTGCTACTGCCCATGGAAAGGTATAATTAGTGACTCGGGTCACGAGGCGTCCTGGTTCAAAACTAAAGGAATTTCCTGTGCCGCCTTCTAGGTCAGCCACTGGCAGATCATTTGGGAATTCTGACCCTCATGGTGGATGAAAGTAGGTAAATTAATCTGCAAGAGGACATGTCTCTTGAACTTTTCTCAAGGTTAAACACGTGTCACAGGAAAGCCTGGCATTTTGGCAGAACAGGGTTTTGAGAATGAAGACATCATACAAGGAAGAGTTTGCTCCGTCATGAGGACCATCAAGGGTCAAAAGGCAAGATGACAACTGATAACCATTCCAACAATTCAGGCCCGAGACCAGCCCGTGTCCGACAGCTTTTTACCCTTCTACCAAAATGTCTTATACTGCTGTTTCAGCTATTAAAATAGTTTTGGGTGTAATGGCAGAATGATTATATTTTGTTCAGTTTTTTTATTAAGCAAATTTAGAATTTTTTTGTTCGTTCAATATAGGTTTGTGTTTTTTAAAGTACCAAGCGGCCAGCGGCAGACAGTGAGCTGATCATAAAGTACAACTAATCAATTTAGCATTCTCAAATCATCACGACATCATGCTAAAACAGTTCAAATATATAACAATGTTTAAACGTTAAACGCTAAAAGAATACATGTGCGACATGATGGATTGTGCAGAGAGTGATGCTATAAAGAGCATTCTGCAGGACATAGAGGCACCAGCCAGCACATGGATTTTAAAGCCTTCACTTTAATTTTCTCTGATAAAGGTAGGAGTAATACATCATTCAGAACTGTAAAGTCTACTTTTTTTTGTTTGCACTGACAGTAAACGTGATTTTATAAAATAAGGAAAACAAGCGCGTTCTGCCTTCTTGTCTTGAATAGGAGCACTTGTAAATGCTAATGTTAATTCTATTCAACACTAAACAGGCTATTTGACCAGTCAGAAAACTAAATCTCCCTATAAATTGCATCTAAATCTAAATGTACTGAATTCATTCGCCTTTTGTATGCCAGTTGGCTTGAGGCCCGGTGACTCTGCATCTGAGGTCACATGTGCTCAAAGTGACTGAGTACAATATGACAGGATGTCCTCGATGCAGGACGTGTCCCTAGGCTCAGATATATGACACTTTCTAACGAACCGTAATGAGGCCGTCTGCTAATTATGAAATCCACATGAGAAGAGCACACCCCCAGTAAAAAACACAGAAGAAGCAAAGACCTTTGACTAGCAGTCAGCAACAGCATTGTTATAGACATGCGAAAAGCAGAAACTAGATTGGTGATTCCCAAACATAACAGGAGAGTTTCAAACTTAAACTCAACACAAATATATATCAAATCAATTCTGTATTTCAAAAACTTAACTAGACTGCTTAAATCATTCCAGAAAAGAGCAAACGTGACCGTAGCTATTAAATTATAGGGTGCTGCTGTATGTACATTATAACTGAATGTTCCAGATGTTTCAGTGTTTTATAAAGCGAAAATGAAATGAAGCCAGTTGTAAGCTGAAAACTAGATATAGCTGTTTTACAGAGTCTCCCAAAATAGTATTCTTTTTCATGTAGATTAAGGTTCAAGAGAAGGACTTCAGGGTAGGCCTCCATAAAACCATCCTTGAGCACAGTACAACATGGCCAGATTAAAACAAAGAGGCTTATTTTAGAGAATCATTCGTAAGCCTTTCTTTATCAGATTTCCTCCGCTCTGCACAGCTCGATAGTGCATTGTCTGCAAAATCACATTGGTCTCCCTGCAGTAAAATGGTCATACTTTGTATTAAACTTGCTAGGCTACTAAAAGAGGAACTTACTAGACTAATTAGCATGTAAACTGTAAAACTAATTTACAGGTTTAACAAAGTAATACAACAGCAATTAGGTTGTATTTAATGAAAAATCAATAAACAGCTATTATTAAAACTGAAGTATGAAAATATCCCATATATAAAAAATATCCCAACTTCGCAATCAACCTAGAAATGTCTAATTAATAGTTGCAGTTGCATGTTATGTTTGTTTGAGCATCCTAACCAGATTAACACAGCAATCAGGCGTGAGTTTAGGGCGGGAATATCTGTTTGACCAGCCAATGAAAAATAAAGGGAGTGTTCAGGAAACCTATCGTTATTTTCATAACTCTACTTCTTAACACTAAGTGTTGCAAAAATTACTGTAATTAGCTTTTGATTACATTTTTTAAGCGAATATCATAGTTTTTTTGGCAACACTAGTCATGCTAGTTGTGCTAACATGACCTAATAAAACATTAACAAAGATTAATAAATACTGTGATATATGCGTTGATCATTGTTTGTTCATGTCAGTTGATACATTAATGTTAATAAAAGAGTTACCCACTTTACAATAAGGTGTTTTTTGTTAACATTAGTTAATGTATTATATAACATCAACAAACAATGAAATGCATTAATCTTTGTTAACATTAGTTAAACAAATACAGCCATTCATTGGTTATTCATGTTAGCTCACTGTGTATTAACTAATATTAACAAGCACAACTTGTGATTTTAATAATGCATTAGTAAATGCTGAAGTTACCATTAGCTAAGATTAATTCGTTTTGTAGTATTTTAAAGTTATTTCTTTAGTTATTTGATTAGGTGCAAATCTGTGGAATTAATTTTGAAAGCATCGTCAAATTAGTCCAAAATATTGAATAAACATAAAATGGAAACTTATGAATGACAGCCATTAAAAATCAGTTTTGAAGCTGACGTTGTGCAGATTAGTCATCACATCTAGCAGTGCAGGGGTGGTTATGGTTCTTTTCTCTTCCATGCGGTGATATCACGGCTCTCATCCTACACAGTGATTACAGATGTTTCCATAGCAGATCTGCCCCACTTCTTGAGCCAAACTCATGCTGGCTGCCTGCATCGAGACAAAGTCTTGAGCTCATGCTTGACTGAGCCGGTTTGGACTCACTCTTGTACCGTTTGAGGCATTTCAATGAAAATGCACGTTTTCGTGAAAGCCAGAATCGCAACAGAATGCATGAACAGCCTGTGGCTTGACCTTGACTTGAGCCCTGAGCGGAGGCGTATTTACTGCGCTAATGATAAAGAGATCAATTAAAGCAGCGAGCTGTGATCAATACGAGCATGACTGTGGTCCGCCCAACGGCAAGACGGGCTTGACTTTGTCTTCCTAGGGCACCGAGCCAGGCAAACGTCTAACGTCATACTGTCTCTTTAGACAGTAGTGGGACAGGAAGTAGGGTCAGGATGGTGAGAGAGGGATGTTGGCTATTGGCTGCTGAAATGTAGGGCAGAACGGTGCGCCTCCAGCTGGGAGCTCCCCCTGGAAGAGACATGATATACCATAGCACAAATCCATCATAGCCCTAGGCCTCAATTTTGATTATAGAACAGGGGTGAACAAAACCGCACCGCTTTCTATTGAAGGGACTGCGAAATTGGTTTAGTGACCACAAACGATAGAGGCTTGCAAGTTTCTGACCACCTAGCAACACCCTAGGAAACACCCAAAACAACCTAGAACTTATCCAGAATGCCCTAGCAACCGAATGGCAACCGAATAGCAACATACTGATTGTTGTCCGGTTCAAAAATACTTTGAATTAGCTTAATACAGCTTTATATTTCGATTGAACCCATGATCTTAGAGGAATTCTACTGGGATTGAGATGCTAGATACTGAGCACCATTGTTGGGCAAAGTTACTTTTAAAAAATAATGTATTACAATATTGCGCTACACCCTAAAAAAAGTAACTAAACACACTACTTAGTTACTTTTTATGGAAAGTAAAGTCTTGCATCACTTTTGAGTTAGTTTTTAAATTCTGGGCATGGACTGCTTGTTTGTTTTTAATATAAAAAGCCCTTTCACAACAGAGGTGAAACGAATATGCCTCAGGTGCAGCTCAAACAAACTGCATAAACAATATGATGCAGAAGAAAGGGGAAGAAAGTTCAACTCTGTTCAGCAATAACAAAAAGTAAACATTTCTGCTTATTAGTATGGTACAGGATCATTGAAGATCAGTAGCAAAAACATGGGATGAAATACCTAAATGATCATTTGTGTTATTTAACAGATTTTAAGGAACACTGAATCTGTTTTAGTGCAGATATTACCTAAACTTTTTAAAAAGTAATGCATTAAAAAGTAATTTAAGTAATAATAACTTGCCTTAATTGTAATGTGTTACCCCCAACACTCCTGAACACCATCTAAATAAAGCTCATCAGTGCTGCTAAACATAAGTGACATACAATTTGTGTTTGTTAATGTATACCATAAGTTTGTTTTGAACGTAATCGTAAAGGAACCACCTGAATTCTCCTGCATAATGCATGAAGCGCTCTACAGCAAATGTTCTGACTGAGCTGCCTTGCTGATTAAAGCTGTTGGTAGTTCTATACACTGAAATATGCACGACCGTAGTAGAGTTCCTATGCAAGAGATATAATCTGGTGTGCTTGTTTTGACAAATCATTATTTGGTCACCAATGCAATGAAAATTCAAACAGCCTTTAGTGAAGTAACTTGTGGCCAGGTATGGTGCATTTAACCCATCCGACGTGCACACACACAGCAGAGAGAAGTGAAGAACACCACACACCCGGAGCAGTGCCTGGCTCAAGGCTCAGTCGTGGTATTGAAGGTGGAGACCTGCCAGACCTCGGACTCGAACCCGTGACCTTTGGTTACAAGTCCAACTCCCTGCTTTTATACCAAGGGACTAGATTTATTACATACACAATTGGACAGTCCAAGACTGCTACAACTAAATAGTCTAGGTAAAGCACTGCAAGATTTTATTTGAGAATGTTATTAGACTAAGATATTAGTGTTAATGTCAGTAAAAAAAAAACACACATTGATATTAATATACAGAATATTCAGCTCTGCCATCAAAAGAATAAACCACTGTGTAAAATATAATAAAATAAAAGAGTACATTTTAAATATAGTATATTGTTTTCCCAAATGCAGGCATCCATATCAGTCACTGAACTCTTGGTTTAGAATAATGTAGATAAAATGATGCATATGGTTGGCCTAATAATTCATATTCAATGTCTAACATAAATAAAAAATATAATAAAAAAAAAAGAGAAGGATCAGTTTGAGCCACGCATCATGGCATAATTTTCTGACAGAACCAGTGTTTAGAGTCAAACAGTCATTTGGAAAAGAGGAAAACTGATGGATTTAACATTACTCATCATCTTATAATCTCTACCCATAAGCCATTGCACACATTGGCCTACATATATTTAAGAGACATTGAAGCGTGACCTAATTTTGGAGGCTTTAACAATCCGTTGCTTGCTCGGGGTAACTTCTCCAAAATCAAAGTGGTTGACAAATAACATGAAGAAAGCCCTGATTTGACCTCGCTAAAGCATTATATTTGTTGGTCATGGCGAAACTAGAGTCGATCCTATTTGAGGTTTTGTCTGACTACAGCGAAGCATGAGGAGACGGGTCATGACTTCGGGCTGATTTTGTAATGAGCTTGCTAGAAAATGTCTGACTGCGAAAAGCAGGCGTGAATTACAAACAGCTGATCAATAACACGTTTCACACCTCACAAAACAGATTAAAGCCGGTCAGCCGAGCCACATGTGGTTCGTTCATAAACGTCCTGTACCTTCTACGCTGTCAGAACACGATGTTCCGATGCCGGTATCGCCACTGTCCGAGGCAGCGCTGTGACGTCGCCCGCGGCTGCTAATGCCAGTGGCGGAAGGGGAAGCTTGCCATGCTGAGTCGCAGCCTGGGACCCATCCAGGAGAGGACGTGCTCGAACCTAGGAGACAAACAGAACAGGGTTACCATGGAAGAGGAGGGGACAGATAGATGCCATGTCCAACAAACTGTAACACCATTTAAATTGCTTTGTTCATTCCTGATGAAAGTCTATTAGTTAAGTGAGCACTCAAAAATGCCAAAGTGCAAGTGGATTCTACAAAAGCAACTCTGAAAGATGCAAATCTCATTACAAGCACATAAAGTCAATGAAACAAGACGAATGTGAACAAACACGGGGTTGAAAATCAACAACTGGTTCTTATTCAAAATCATCAATTAAATGTTAATGTTATGTAAATCTGAGGAAAAAAAAAAGTAACCTACTTAAGGTTTTTGAGACTTTATATTAGTGCTGCAAAATGATTAATCGCGTCAAGATAAGTTTTTATTTACATGTTATTAACATATATGTATATTTATGATGTATATATAAATACAGTATGGCTGTACACACATACAGTATAGGCTATATTTTGCAAATATTTATATATATATTCATATAAATATATAATCTACAAACTTAACACATGCATAATACATGCTATAGACACATATATTGTATTAAAGAAAACTTATTTTGGATGCTGCACCAGTTAATATTATACATAGTTATTAAAATCAATAGTATGGTCATATATAGGCCTCTACACAAGAAGTCTGGGGTAAGAATAACATTTTAAATTGATTGACTTTTCAAAATAATATTTTTATTTGGCAGACACATTAAATTGGTCTAAAATGGTATTAAATATTTTAAATGAACGATGTTCTTTTGAGTCTTCTATTGATCAAAGAATACCGTTTTCAGTGAACCAAATGGTCAGATTTGCCCTACAGGGCCCGTCCCCAATATCTGCTGGCCTAATCTGTTCTGAGGTGTAATCCGTTTAGACACCACCATTTAGGCTGTCCTCTGTAATGCCTGGCAGGAAAAAAGTGGAATATATAAACTCTCTTGCCAACATCTCTGAACATTTTGATTCACTGCCAGATAGTGGAGATAACATCTTAATACTGATTCATAATACAAAGTCATGTGATGAAATATTTCCACAGATATATTTTTGAGATGATCATCAACTTCTTATTAAAACTGCAGACAGTATATAAACGCCACCCTTTTTCTTCCAGGTACAGTCAGCAAAATATTTACTCCTAACACACGCATTTTTATTGTGCCATACATCACAGAAAACTCACAAACTGAAGCACTTTTCCCTGAAACAGCATTAAACTGAAAAATAAATAAATAAATACTTCAGATTCATTTTATGAATCTCAATCCTACAAGAGCTCAAGAGCAGCAGAAGCCAAGCTCCAGCAGAAATCACTAAGATCAGAACCAAAATTAGGTCTCCATAATTCCTGGGTGAAAAACCTCAAGTTCATACCAGTTCATATGAAAGTGATCCACATTAGCCATTGTGACAGAGCAGCAGATCTGTAAATGTCCCGGGTAAACACAGGCCTTGTTGTTGATGAAGCTCCAGCAACTTCTAGACCACCAACAGTTATGCAACGTGATATGAAATATTAAAAACACTGGCAGAGAGACTAGTCAGAATCTACTGCCTCACTCTTCAATATTCAGACAGCTTTAAAACAGGAAGTGTAAAAACACAAGCTACTAACATACGCCTAACAAATACACACAGCACGCGCATATATTTTTGCAAGCAAAAACTTATTTTGGAAGCAATTAATCATTTGACAGCACTTATTTATAAATAATTAAATATGCAAAACAATTTTTTTTTTTATTATTACACATCTAATACTAACAGTAGCTACACACCACAAACAAAATCCTATCTAAAAGTAAGAGTTTATACTTTGCTTAAATAAAACAACAATTGTGTTTATTTTTGGGCAAAATCTTTTATAGCACTCTAAGGGTATATCTATATGCATGCATTTCATGCCATCTGTGTGCCACAGCAGCGCATGTATTAAAAAGACCCCCCAATTAAAGAGACAGGACACGTTAGAGACCCAAACGTGACTCAGAGACAAAGCTAAAGGTGACACGAGCGATCCTGTCAAAGCATCCCAGTCCAGTAACACCACAAGGCTCGTATCTAACAGCACGTATCTAATAGAGAACAATACACGCTCCGTTACACGCGATCAAATATGGCTGTTCCTACGAGCTTCCAGTGTCATTACACAAGCGCTGGGCTCTTACCTATCTTATACGCGTCGAATCCGTCCTCAAACTCGTTCCTGGCCCACATGGCGCTCGGTTTCACACACCGAACCGATAGATCCCAACACAACGAGCCGAGACAAAATACGCGACCCCACTGAGAAGAGGAGGGGGAGGTATTTAAGTAAAACCGCATGCCATGGTCACCGAGGACTGGAAGAACCTGCGGATGCAACGTGAAATCAACGCGATTATACGGCGCTAACGTTACGCGGTGGTCCTGCAAAGTTGGCGATACGTCGCAGATGTGAGCAGGAGTTATGAAGTAGCATTCGCTGTGTGACTCGCTGGCAGCTGCATCGCGAGGATGTGATCTCACTGCTTGCAGCTCCCTCCGGAGATCCGCGGAGAAACGCAATCACGGTCCGAGAGCGAGCGACACTGGCTCCTCCCACTCAGAGAGCCACAGCCGCGCTTTTTCTCTTACTGTAAGCGTAAGAAATCACCGGGGCTAGTTGTCACAAGGGTGAGAAGTGTCTTAACCCTGGCCAAGAATTCCTCTGAAATAAATGTTCAAACGCACAGTAATTAAATATTTAGTTTGTCGTTAATACAGTTGTATGGTGATTTAGGATTAAATAAAATTGTAAATAAATACAAAATATTCATTGAATGGCCACGGCAGTCCATAAAAAAAATTCTTGAGTTACAAAAAACTTTTATAATACAAAAATCTATATCTACATCTCTCCAGTAGTAGTAGTTTTAATGTTTTGTATATTTAAGGTATATATAGAACAGATAAAAATGCGTTTAATCACAAGTTAACCCGATTTAATACTTTAAATCGATTGACAGCCCTAGTAGAAACTTAATTTGTAAAAAGCACTATACAAAAAACTTGAATTTATTTTATTTATGTATGTAATTTTAAATGTGTTTAAATTGATATTTTGGTCATGTTTCTATGGCAGGCTTTTTAAAGCTAGGTTCCCCGTGACAACATGCCTCATTTAATGTCACTTTACAGTAATGTATTTTTTCCCTTTATGACATAAATGTACATGCCTGTGTTAAACTGACTTTATGGCTATGAAATATACATTTATTTATATAAAATACATAAAGTATACAGTGACTGGACTAAAAAGTGTGAAAATGACTAGATACACGTACATTTAAGCAAATACAATGTTATTATGAAGTACAGTTTATTTTCATTAATAATGCATTAAAAATCATATTAATGGATCTTTTAAATATTATAATGTGCTTACTGATTTAGTTGCTAAATGCTTTGTATATTTTAATATAGACTTGTATTTGTTTCCAAGGTCTTGCATGGATAAAATTAAATGTGCCCATGGTTCAAATCAACAAACACACTCACCCCTATTCAGATGGCACATTCTTTCACAGGGAAACACAGCAGAACTATTTATATTTCAGGGTGTTTTTGAGACTGTTTCCACTCCACACCTGTTTGACAGACTAGAGTGATTATCCAAGCTGCCCAAATGGGCCATTCCTTGCTCAACATTCCTTTGTAGCGTTTGCATCTATTTACCCTGCTGTCTCATCACACTGAGACCTCCAGTTTACACGAGTCTCATAGAAAAGCTAATTGAGAGTTTTTCATGTGCTGTTTAAGACTGCAAGAAACTCTGTTTCTGTCTGTTGCGCAACAAACAAATGTACAAAACATATTGCTGCTCTGATTTTTCACAATATCCGTATTGCCTAACACATGGCATAATACCTACAATTATCACGATTGTTGCGGAAACAACTGCTGTTGGTATTTACATCAACGTACCTCAACACATGCAATAACTGGAATTTGTGATGAGTGTTTTGTAGAAATAAAACTAATCAAAGCATGTCAAACTGCGCAGAGAAGAAAGACAAACAACGGTCATTGTCTGCTTAATTGGTTCTGTATCAACAGATTTAAAAAAATCAGCCTCCAACAGACAACACGACTGCTTAATAACTGTATTATCCCGGTGCAGTTGTGCATAATCAACCCAATTATGAACATGCATTCAACTGCAATTACCCCATTCTGACAACACTGACAAATTAAGTTCCAATAGCTTCTCTGACAAAAAGATTAAAAAAAATAAAATAAAAAAAAAACTGTAGTGCTTTTAAAAGTTATCATACTACTCTTTATACCTCTGAACTAAACTTCACGATAAAACAAATACATGCAATAAAAATGATTTTTTCAAGGTGCAACCTATTGTGATAAGCCATTACCATATACCATAAGCCTTTGATAACTAGATCAGTATTATATAAAAGGACCAGGCTCAAATGAATTTCAGAAAGCTTTACCCAAAGCATGCCACCACAATAGTTGCATAAGCTCCTGTACTCAGGACCTATTCATCAGATATATTATGCATACAGTTCCATGTCACCAATTTGACAAATCAGTTCTGTCAGCACAGGAAAGGACTGGACCGGACCTGCACTTCATTTAAAATGCAATGCTTCTTAAAGGAGTAGTTCACCCTAC
>JAUMHI010000217.1:408735-420030 GCA_032359435.1 Enteromius unitaeniatus | reverse complement strand
TCAGCACAGGAAAGGACTGGACCGGACCTGCACTTCATTTAAAATGCAATGCTTCTTAAAGGAGTAGTTCACCCTACCTCATGTATTTATTACTCACCCTCATGTTGTCCTAAACCTTTAAGATTGAGGATGACAAAATTCTGAAGACTTGGAACTGTTCACTTATTTCCACACATTAATTTGGAGCTTGAAAAGCCCATAAAAGCATTAATTAAAGCTTGTATATACAAAACGAAACGTCGATTTGTCGCAACACAACAATATTAGCACAACAACAGAAATAAAGTCACAAAACAATGGAAAGAAGCCGCAGTGCAGTAGAAAACAAGTTGCAACACAATGCAAATTAGCTCAACACAACAAAAACAAGCCAAACCAAAATGGAAACAAGTCACAACACAACATAATACAACAGAAACAAGTTGCAAGTAGTGCTGCACGATTAATCATATCGCAATCGCAATGTCAGCCTATGCGATTGCATTATAGCAAATGCTGCGATATTATTAAATAAATAAATGTATTAGTGGACATAAGACATTCATTCTTGCGTTCACACCATGTGACGCTACCAGAGAGAGAGAGTCTACCCGGATGAGAAAGAAGGCAGAAGTAAAAACTCGAGGCAACGACAGTTCATCTTCAAACCTTTATAGTTCTTCTCACACACATCAAAGAGCGAGTACAAAACAGGGGAAAACACTCGTGTAACGTAACAAAGCGTGGAAGCGGCGCGGATGCAGAGCAGGAGCAGCGTGCAACGATTGTGCTTTTATACTGTCAGCTTGTACTGCAGTAGGCTATAGACAAGCATCTTTCTGTGGTATTTTCCAGCGTTCTTGTCCGAACACTGTGTAATTTCCAGCATACTTTGTTATGTGACCGTCTATATTATAGTTTACACAGCAAACTTCAGCAAAGTTTTCAATGTGTAGCCCTAGTTGCAACACAACGTATATCAGCACAGCACAATGGAAGTAAATCGCGACACAATGAAATTAGTACAACTAAACGGAAAACAAGTCGCAACACAACGAAAACAAGCTGCAGGACAACATAAATTAGCACAACACAGAGGAAACAATCACAACACAATGCAAAACCAACCACCACACAATAAAATTGGCTCAACACAACGGTAATAATTCTATGTGCTATGGCAATTTTGTTGTGGAGATTTAATTATGCTGTGCACTACTGGGCCACTGTAGAAAACAGCAACCAGTACAGTTCGGCAAAATCCTCCTTTTGTGCTCTATGGATGAGAGAAAGTCATACAAGTTTGTACCGACAACGGCTTGAGTAAATAACGAGAGTGTTCGTTGAGGCTAAGGCTTCTGATACGTGCTGGGTCTTGCTAAACGGCCACCTGTGTATATGGAAACAGCATTGAGGAAGTGAACAAAGACACCGAGCAGACATTCCTGCAGACTATGCGGAGTACTGGTACTGGATGACACTGAGGTCTGTCTCCACAACAACAGGAGCTCTGAGCCACAGTTCTGGCCCACTCACTCCACACACAGAGCAGCTACACTTCATAACACAAAGAGCGCTCACACTCCACTGTGAACAGCCATGTGTGATACTGCCAAAATGCACTAAACGCATCTCTGCTGAGGAAAGCATCACTATGACTATTGCTCATTAAACTTCAGCACATAACTTCTCCCAGCCCGTTTTGCCAGACATAAATGATAACTTTGCTCATGCAGTTTATTGAGGAGAGGTGTACTATTACTTTCCTAAAGGTATTGTGTATCCTAAGTTGTGTATTATGCCTGCGCTCATATGGTTAACTTTGCTGTGTAAATGCATTCATGCCACCTCTGAGCAGTATTAATCGGTCTGCGTAAAAGACACCTAAATGCCACTTCAGAAGTGCTTCTGTGCCACTTTGGCATAAATTGTGTGATTTATGATTTTCTAAATAAATAATTCATTATAGTAATACACTGAAAGTGGGACCTGAATATTCTAGAAAGCAAAATATCAGATTAGAAGGTTGACTCTTCCAACCACTCAGAACACCTTAGAACCACATATCAATGCTCTGACAACTAACTAGAAAAAAAATTAACTTAAAAAAATATATTTAAAATAAAAACTTTTTTTTTTTTCATTTAGTGAATAAATGGTACATGCCTGGAGCGTTTGTGGAAACATTTGAAACAATACAATATTATGGAATCATTTGGCACCGATTAAAAATAAACACTGGCACAGAGTGAGATTTCTACAGTATTTTCCATAAACATCAATCTCATTTTTCTAACTAGAGATCGTGTTTTCACAGAACAAAGGTCTTTAACCCTCTTGGAGATGAATGAAGGCTGTTGCTACTCAACCCAAACAACACACTTCCTCTCAGAGGACTGAGCGAGAGCTGTTCACCATACCACCAGTGTTGACAATTTCAATTTTGCCACGAATCAGGGGCTGGTTTGGGAGAGAACCACATGAAAAATTCCCTGAGGTTTGGTGCAAGTGGGACGTACAAACCAGGGCATTAAGAATCAGTGTTTTTGTCCATGTTATCGGACTAGTGCACACTGCACCCAGCCCCCACTTCCTGTCTCTCTGCCAGGAAAACAGCGGCTGCATTTGAACACAGTGGACCTGCACATGCATATGCTGTCCATAGTAGCAGTACCAGGCCAAAGTATGACTGGTCAGCATTAGGTGTACTAGACATATATTTGTCTTATAAATTCAACTTCCTGTTTACAATACTGGGACGCTCTAAACAAAGGTCTTTGCTTCTTAATACACATAGTAACTAGAATTCTATTTAAAATATGCATCAACTAATCACATATTCCGAATAACATGTTTCTTTAATTCTTATTCCTATAATATGGTCTTTGTCTTCAAACGTACAGCATGAAAGGTCAACCGCATTCATTACTGAGAGTCTCAAAGCCTATTTTCAAATTTAAATCAGATCAAGTGCCATCACAAATAGCAATGCCCCATATTACTCGACCTGGAAATGAGAAACTTAATATAGTTATAGAAAAATATAGTTGTACAAATGCAAAACTTACAGTTGTTGGTCGACATGGGAAAGGCACATTATGCAGAAGTAGCGGGAGGAAGTGGTGTTTGCTAAGCATACGTTACCTTGTGGGGAGCTCTGCCGACCAATGAGATCACATGAAACGCATCACAGACACTTTTGAATAATGTGGCAAAATTACTTGCTTTTAAGTGTCATTTAAATGATCAATCAACTCTGGGGTGGAAACAAAATAAAAATAAAAACTGTTGGTCTTTGTTTGATGCCCGTTAGCTCCTGTTTGAACTGCAAAGGTCAGGACTTCTGACTTTGTAGTTTTCCAGAGGCACTTTAGTGGGACTCTTGTTAAACAGATCTCAGCAGGAGGCGTCCGGTCTCAAAAGCCACGCTAGAAAACACAGTCAAAGATCAATACCGGTCTAGGTCAGAGGGACCTTTATGAAGTGTTTGTGGAACTAGAGAAGACTTTGATTCTCTTGCAGAACATGTGCCTCAAATTGAATGATCTTGGACTAAAAGAAAGCTTGAAAGCATATATACCTTGAATAGTTGCACAACAATGACAATTTATTATATACTTTTATGGCATTCAAAACCAATTGGATTTTTAGTGCACTTTGAAATCTGTAAATTTTTTCCCAGTTTTATTATTTTTTCCAATTAAGTTGAGCAAAAATGACAAATGTAAGGCCTTAGAAACACTTTTTTCCCCCCTCAAAATTACTACAAAATTCTCTTTTTAATTTTCTGATTCCATTTTAATGTATTCATTAAATGTTAATAATTAAAGCATCTCTTTATTTTATTATATACATAATAAACATTTACAATATACACGCATACTTTATGTAAACAAAAAGTTTTATTTTGGATGCAATTGTTTAAAAGCACAATTTTTTCGGGGTAAATATATGTATATTTTTAAATAAGGTAATTATTTATTCCTTAATATTGTTTTAATTAGCAATATATTACTTAATGTAATTATACTACAACTTATATAATTACATCACTTCATGTTATTTTGGCTGGTTGCTATAAAGCCCTTTAGGTTTGTTTGTATGAAATGACTATAGTTTTTCTATAAAAAAAACAAAAATGTAAAATGCTCATTAAGCGACTCTCAGAGCAGTTCTAGAGTTCATGTATTCATGTTCTTATATACTAAAGCAGCATGAAACATTCAGAACATCCAGGATTGATATTTAAATAGTCTTTTTGTAGCTAAATATTTACAGAGAGTTGTTAAAAAGTGTTTTGATTTAAGTGTACTGGCCTCCTTTTAATGCATTATTCTAAAAGTTAGCAAATTCCATGACATTCCACCTTATACTATAAATTCCATTTTTATGACTGGATTCTGTGATTACATCGGCATGTTCCGCATCGCAGAAATCATTGGGCCCTGGATTTTCTTTCATTGTAGCTCAAAGGAACACCTTTATCAAGAATTGCTTCACAGCTTTCAGTAATCAAGACATTTTTGGATATTTTTTGTTTTTTGCTTTTGCAGGAATGTACAAAACTAACCTGTGTAAAGGTTCTTTAAAACTTTTGTAAAAATACTGGTTTATGCTGTTAGTAACTAATAACAGAACTTTCAATTATGAGTTCATTTTTCCTAACACTGTTGAGACACTTCAGAAGGATGTTGCAAATTTGACGAACTTGCTATAACGTGTGAGTCAGTGTTTCTTGTTCAGCAATTTTCTTTCCAGTTAACAGGCGATGGCTGACCATGCAGAAGATGTGTTGCCCAACTTTACACTTCATGTGTCAAATGCATGCCTTTCATGTCAAAAACATTCTTATATTCATCACAAAAACAGTGCTTTTTCTAAAACATAGTTTGCTCTATGTCAACTCCCATAAACCTGCTAGTCGCAGTGACTGATGTTTTTTCCCCTGAAGCGTTCCAGGTGAAGAGTTGCAAAAACAACATTCATATACACCCTTCGATTTATGTAATCGAGCTACACCCCAACTGCCTACAAGCACAACATGTTCAGTTGTGTCCTGTTCGTATACTCAAGTGCAACACAAGAAGATCATAACGCCTGCACTACCTGAACCAAACCACTCACTTTCTTCTTTATTAAACTTTCCAGAATCACAGCTAGCAGCATGAATGACTGTTAGTCTAAGATGTCTATGCTTACCCTAAAAGAAGGGTGTTCTTGCTCAGGCCTGAAAGGAAAATCCCAGGTCCTGCCAAACAAAACTCCATCTCTGCTGAATAGAAAACAATACAGTTCAAGTGCTCTTTTAGACATTCAATGGCTCAGACGCTCACTTAAGGCACCAAAATCACTCAGGCATATGCTTCTGACATGAGCCAACACACGCAAGGCTTTCAAAACTGTCAAAACAACCTGATGGGGAAACTAAAAGCTTCATGCCTTCTAACATAATGATAGATAGATGGATGGATAGATAGATGGATAGATAGATGGATGGATAGATAGATAGGTAGATATCAGCTCTATCTATCTATCTTTTCATCCATCCATCATCTATCTATAGAAATTGGATGGATAGATGGATGGATAAAAGGATAGATGATGGATGGATAGATAGAGCTGATGGATCCATCCATCCATCATTTACCTATCTATCCATCCCATCTATCATCTATCAGGAGTACAGATATTGGATAAATAGACAATGGATGGATAGATACATCACCTTGTGATTTTGCAAGTTCTCTTTCCACTGTGAGAGACAGAATCTAGAAAAATCCAGAAATCACATTGTATGATTATTTAACAATTTATTAGGGAATTACTGTGTCAAATAAGTATTTGATCACTTGCTTATCACAGATTTCTGATCCTCAAATACCTTTTATTTTGCTTTTAAATAGTCCAGCTACATGATTCTAAATTATTATCACCTGTTTGGGGTCGTTAGCTGTCTTAAAGACACCTGTGCACCCCCCAATCAGCCAAAGTCTAAGTAGAAACATGGGCAAAACCAAAGAGCTGTCAAAAGACACAAGAGACAAAATTGTACACCTTCACAAAGCTGGAAAGGGCTACAGGGCAACTGCCAAGCAGCTTGGTGAAAAAAGAAAAACTGTTGGAGCAATTGTCAAAAAAAACGGAAGAAGCTAATGATGACTGTCAATGTCCCTCGGACTGGGGCCCCATGGAAGATCTCTCCTCGTGGGGTATCAATGATGCTAAGAATGGTAAAGAATCAGCCTAGAACTACACGGGAGGAGCTGGTCAATGCTGTGAAGAGAGCTGGGACCATCGTTTCCAAAGTAAAACTTTTTGGTCTTAACTCCATTCGCCGTGTTTGGAGGAAGAAGAATGATGAGTTTCATCCCAATAATACCATACCTACAGTGAAGCATGGGGCTGGAAGCATCATGCTCTGGGGGTGTTTTTCTGCACAGGGGACAGGAAGACTGCACTGTATTAAGCAGAGGATGAACAGGGCCATGTATTGTGACATATTGGGCAAAAACCTCCTTCCCTCAGTCAGAGTATTAAAGATGGGTCATGGCTGGGTCTTCTAACATGACAATGACCCAAAGCACACAGCCAGGAAAACCAAGGAGTGGCTCCGTAAGAAGCATATCAAGGTTTTGGAGTGGTCTAGCCAGTCTCCAGACCTAAATCCAATTGAAAATCTTTGGATGGAGCTGAAACTCTGTGTTTCTCACCGACAGCCCTGAAAGCTGACAGATCTAGAGAAGATCTGTATGGAGGAGTAGACCAGAATCCCTCCTGCAGTGTGTGCAAACCTGGTGAAGAACTACAGGAACCATTTGACCTCTGTAATTGTAAAAAAAAACAAAAACAAAGGCTTCTGTACCAAATATTAAAATTTTTGACTCAAGTGATCAAATACTTATTTGACACAGTAATTCCCAAATTGTTAAAATAATCATACAACGTGATTTCCGAATTTTTCTTTTTAGATTCTGTCTCACAGTGGAAATGCACCTATGCTGAAAATTGTAGACCCCTCCATGAGAGAACTTACAAAATCAGAGGGTCATCAAATACTTATTGACCTCACTTTAGATAGATGTAAAACATGTAAAAATTATCTAAATAAAAAAATGTTAACATTAATTATACATTATCAATATATCAGTTAAATACAGTTAGATACGTAAAAATAACTTATTTATATGATAAATAAAACCTTAAAACCTTTATAAAAGTTTTATAAAAACCTTAAAAATTAATTCACAAAATTACGTTTATAAAAAATGACCTCACCATATGGCCAGACTAAAATGATTCATTTTTGCTGCAAAAAAGCTTTGAAATGACAGAGTTCCAAATTCAGTCCTCTAAAATGCTGCAGGTTTCCAAATGAATGAGGTAATGTTGAGTTTGGGTATCCTTGGTGGCACATTCAGAGACATTAAATCAATAACGCTTCATTATTGATAAGGCCAGTGATCCATCTGCAGGAAGTTTAGGATCCATTAACGTCTCATCTTACCTTCATCCTCCCTTTACCGCACTTCTCCTCTGAGAGGCATACTGAAGCTGTACAGACCTTGACCCTCTGCAACAGAAGGTTAGACTTCACTAGTAACTCAGCCAGTCAATGGAAATGATCTCATAGCTGCTTCAAGACAAAACAGAAGCTTATTATAGTCACATATTAACACAAGCATGAATAAAACCATGTCCTTATTTCAAGGACAAATACAGCATTATTAGGTGCATAAAAAGACAAACACACTTTCTCACACACCAATAACCTCAGAAAAGAACTAGAAAATTAATTTCCTTATAAAACAGCAATACACAAAGTAGGTGGAATTGCTTGCTGTTAAAGAGGTTTGAATAACAAGCAAGTAAAATGTGCTTGATTTAACCATCTTACTCCATGATTTTGACCTTGGGGACTGCAGCAGATCTTGTCCTGTATGATCCTATTATCACCTACTGCAGTACCTTCCTCCCTAAACTCCCAATAGAGTGCAATTCCTCACCATGACGACAGACAACATCTCTTCACCATGGTGTCATTTATTGCTCCCAAGGGGTAAATTGTTCAAGCCTAAAAACATCTAGTACAGCATCCACTAAGCATTAAAGCAATGTTTTGATAGTTATTTGGTTTTGTATGGGCTGAAAGGCACCTTTAGTCTAGCTTTATTTTTGCTGGGAGAATACAACTATTACTGCACAACAAATCACTGCACAGCAATTAAACATGCACTATTAGGCTGTTAAATGTAAATGGCCCCATTATCTTGCACTTTTTACTACTACTAGAACTGGCTGTTTACTTAAAGCGAGAAAAGGATTTTTTTTTTTTACTAAACAAGACTAATTTAGAGCTCCATTGTACACACAGTTAAAATAAGCCACAAAAAATTTGGCACATTCATAAATCATCATGGTTATGAACTAAATAAAAATGAAAAAATATATGATTGCTACTTATTATTTCCCAATTCTGACAATTTTTTTCTCAGAATTGTTTGCAATTATGCGTTACAAAATAAGAATGTTAAGATATAAACTCACAATTCTGTTTTTAATTTTTTAGTTGGGAGATGTAAAAACTGCAATTGCAAAAAAACTGTTATAAAGTCTGAATTACGTAATACAATTAATCGTTAAAAATCGCGATCTCGATTCGACCCCCCCACACGATCTTAAACCAGCATTTTTACGATTCAGCCAATTATATTTTCAAGGACAGGAGACGAGCATAACTTTTCTGATCTCGAGATAACACGTAATCACTCACAGAGCGCGTGATGACGCCTGACGTCAAATGCGGTTTTGCGCAGGCAGAGGCCAGGTGTGCTTATTAATGTACGCTGGTTCCGTTCCGTCTCGCTCAACTTTTGTGAGGGTTATGTAACATTGCATGAGTTACTGAGAAAACAAACCAGACGTAAAAATGTAACTGATATTTACTAAACAAAAACAAAAGTGCAAATAGAGACATCAGAATCTGTTTAGCCATTAAAATGCATCACAATGAATTTAAATGAAAAACAAAAACATATACTGCGAATACACATGACTAACATCTCTGCTGCATCAGTTCCAGTCAGCATCCAGATCTTCATCTTCTATGACAGATGAGCTGAACAGAGAAAAACCTTTGAGGAGTCCTGCAGGGCCCCCGGAGCCCAACTCAAAACATCTCCTCTTCTTTGTAGCATTCTCTCCGGCTTCTTCCTGTCTGTTGGAGTTCTCTGTCCTCATGTTGTCCATCTGCATTGTGGTGGCCTTCGTTTCTGAGGTTATATTATCCCTGGTCTGTGTGCTTGTGTTCTCCTGGTCTTCACAAAGAGAGTTTGCTTGCACTTTGTTTCTACTGCCATTTGCATGTGGGACTGTTTTATCATCACCAGTCTTTTCCTCAGATGAGCCCATAAAAGAGAATCTAGAAAGTCTGGCAAGAGTTGAACTGGCCACCTTCACCTTTGGGTGGTCCACCCTTGGTGAGGATTGTGGGTGTTTATTATTCTCACCTGGAGCGAGTCTGGACAGCAGCTGCCGATGTTCAGTGTCCTCAGACAACCCTCTCTGAGCTGTGCTCACATCAGTCAAGACCTGAGAGGAAACATCTTTGGATTTATTGTTAGTTCCTAAACGGGGTTTTTCATTAGCTCTGCTGCCCTCTGCTGGACGATGTGAAACACTTTCAACCAGTTTCTCTGGCATCCGAGGTGCCTCATGCACTGCCACTTTAGCACTCGCTTTCGCTAACGACTGATCGGCGTGAGTCATTCTCTCTCTGGGCTTGAATGTGAAGTTTGTAAGTTTGCTGCGTAAATCCTCTCCGTTCTCAGCTCTGATGTCAGAAGGACGACTAATGGCTGTGTTTTTTCTTTTTGAGGGTTTCTTCCCCGTTTTGGGTGTACTGTGGGAGAATATCCCCTCTAAATTGTCACCGGTCCCTCCCAAAACCCGTTCCTCGCTCAGTGGGAGGGATGCTTTCATCTCTTTCAACCGTTTGGCTCTGAGCTGTTTGGAGCCCTTCTCCACAACAACTTCAACCACGGATGGATCCTCATTCTTCTCCCACACAGAACCCTCGCGGTGTATGGAACAGCTGTTGCTAGGCAACACCGCCGTGCCGCCCAGAGAGGTGGTGTTCTGTGTGGAGGTAATGACGGGGGAGGTGAGAGTGACGGAGCCGGGTTTAGTCGAGCTGGATAAGGAGTGGAACCAGTCCAGGCTGGGGTCTGAATCAGTGGTCACTTCACCATTACTCTGATTCTGACCAGCTGGACGCTCGCTGGTGTGTTCACGACGTGGTTCCGTCCCTTTAGGGGAGTCTGGTCTTCTGTTATTTAGCCTAAAGAGGAGCACAAAAGATGTTCTTAGGAGGAACCTCAGATATTTAAAGTGCTCAGATTAATTTTTCTATGTGTTATAAAACAGAGGCCTATTTCTATTTTCTAAATAAAAATATTACAAAAAAGTCAGGTGAGGTGAACCGGCACAAACACCTTGTTTTATTCAGTGGTGGAAATGTTGCCATGAACACACACACACACTTTAATAATTACATTTTATATTTTACTATTATTAGAAAAATAAAAATAGAACTACAAAATTACATAATACATTTTATTTTTGGTAATCTTTTTATTCATATTACTAATTAAAACTAATAATACTAACTGATACAATTTCATATACTGATCCCAAACTTTTGAACATATGTATGAGTGTGTTTTTTTGTTTTAAGAAGCTCCTAATGCTCAACAAGACTATCTATTTGTTCAAAAATACAGAAAAAAAAACTACACATAATCTATCCTATACACATAATCCTGCAAAATGTTTTTACAATATAAAATAATGCTTTTTTTAATATACTATAAAATACAGTATATTTCTGTGATGCAAAGATGAATTTCCCATCGGCCATGACTCCAGTCTAAAGTGTCACATCCTTCAGAAATCACTGTACTGTCCTGATTTATTATTACAAATATCACTGTTGCCAACAGTTTGTGCTGCCAAATATTTTTTTTGGAAACTGCATAATAAAATGTATTTTTTCTAACAATATAAATCTTTTCCATCACTTCTTATCAATTTAACACATCCTTGTTGAATAAAAGTTTTCAAAACAAAATTAAGACCCCAAAACATGTACTGATCCCGTATCCATTTCCAAAAAACTATTGTATATATTGCATATATATATATAAAATGTATATATTTTTTGATGCTGGTGTATGTATGTAATATGCATAAATACAAAATAGTATTTATTTTAATATTATTTAGATTCATATATTATGTAGTAAATGCATTATAATAACG